>CM031954.1:28196648-28286648 GCA_018749465.1 Paracanthobrama guichenoti
ATCAGGAAAAACTAGATAAAAATGTATTTTGCTCCAAGCAAGAAAAAAATAAACAATTTGTTCTCACACAATTGTTACTTTTCTCAGTCAGAGAAATTGCAACCGGTGCTTCTGCCATTTGTCAGTTTGCTTTGTTTGACTTCACGTTGCTGAGGCGCATGGTGTTTTTCTGATCTTTTGTTGAGTACGCCGGTCACTCCCACAGCCACTGTTCCACACACTAAAAGGGTATGAACAGGGAGGTGATTTTTCCATATTTACACACATTTTCTGAACTGAAGTATGACCCAACTGCTTGAATCTCAGAGTGATTGTTTAGAAATATGTTGTCAACAAAAAATAAGCTCATAAACTTTTGGAAACTATAAATAATTATTATAGCCTTAAATAATAGTGTCTTAATTTTACATTATTATTGTTATTATATTACAGTAAAATAGTATTATTGCAATAGTAATATATATATATATATATATATATATATATATATATATATATATATATATATATATATATATGAAGTTGAAGTTTATTTATTCGTCATTACACATGTACAAGTACAGTATAACGAAATGAAGTTTGGAGCAAGCCTCCGGGCATGAGCCGATTATTCAGGCGCCGCCCTACGCTCTCCAGAAATACAAGAATGCAATTTAGCAAGCATTACATAGCAAACACAACAAAACATAAACATAAACATAACACAGTACACGTGGTCACGTGATGGGATTTTGTATGGAGTGGGAGAGGAGATAGATAAACAGGCAGACGGTTGGAGGGGGTGGGATCGGGTAGGTTGTGTATGGTGCGAGTGAGTCTGAGATTGTGTTGTGTGAGAATGTTAGCCATAACTTCAGATGTTTTCGAGTTCAGTTCTATGGTTTGTCCTTGAAGGAGATAAGGCAGTGCACAGGGAAAGATAAAGTTGATTGAGTTGAAGTTTATTCGTCATTACACATGTACAAGTACAGTATAACGAAATGAAGTTTGGAGCAAGCCTCCGGGCCGCAGCCGATATATATATCTCATACAAGAATGCAATTTAGCAAGCATTACATATTACAACAAAACATAAACATAATAAACATAAACTAAACATGATACACGTGGTCACGTGATATTTTTTTGTATGATAGAGGAGATTTACAAAGGGCAGAATTTGGAATAGGTTTTCCTTTTGCGAGTGAGTCTGATTTGACTTTTTGTTTTTTCAGTTCTATGGTTTTGTCCTTGAAGGAGATAAGGCAGTAAAAAAGATAGTAGACAAAGCTTCAGCTGAAATTATATATATATATATATATAATTTTAATATTATAATAATATATTGATGTATATTGATATTTAAAGGGAATTTGGAATGGGTTTTCCTTTTTAGATTTGACTTTTTCTTTTTCTCTTTTTTACAGTAAAATAGTATTGCAATAGTAATATAATTGTATATATAATTTTAATATATATATATATATATATATATATATACGCTGTGATAGACGTCGTATTCCTATAGACGTGATCAGCTGACAGTCAGCTGATGCGAGTTTGACTAACGTGACCTGCCAGAACTGATGCTATATGCTTGATTTCTCTCTTATTTTAGCTCAAGTGGCCACCGGTTGAAAGGAAAAAATCTCTCTCTCTCTCTCTCTCTCTCTCTCTCTCTCTCTCTCTCTCTCTCTCTCTCTCTCTCTCTCTCTCTCTCTCTCTCTCTCTCTCTCTCTCTCTCTCTCTCTCTCTCTCTCTCTCTCTCTCTCTCTCTCTCTCTCTCTCTCTCTCTCTCTCTCTCTCTCTCACACACACACACACACATACACACATATGGTTATTGTTATTCTTGCGTCCAAAGGCAAGTCATCAGCATTTTTCATTAATATGAGTAATTACTGAAAAAAGATTTTGTGGCAGGCGAGCGAGGCCTTTCAAATGCCACCTCTTTTAAGTTATTCTGACAACAAAGCTCTAAAATGGCAGCTATAATGATCTGATTTTAATTGCTCAGAATCAAACAGTGAGGCACCAATTACCTTTGGGTCTCATTGTTGAGGTTGTTCAGGCCTCAGCTGTGGCTTTTAAATAAAGGGGAACCCAGGCTTGCCGACTCTATGTCAGGAGGCTATTTTGAATGTGAGCTTGCTATGTGACACAAAAGCCCCGAAAATGAGCGTGTGGAGAGAACACGTGGTGTTGGGTTGCGAACTTCGGTGAAACGCACAAAAGGAAGTCATTTCTAAAGACCTCAGTGTGATCTGGCTCGAAGGGAGAAAGCCAAAATCAGTTTCTCCCTTCCTGACCCGTTCGTGTCTGGGGATCTGAGATAGGAATGACCTCTAACTCGTACAATATGACGGCGCGGGGTGTCATTCACTGGAAAAGTGGATTAATTTTCTTGCAAATTGACTGTTAATTCCTCTCTTATCTCTGCCGCTGATTGGCTTAGAATGACTGCTGTGCCTCTCTGGTTCCCAGTGGCATCTAGCATGTCTCAGATGTCCTGGTGATCAGGACGTTCTGATGTTTTTGTTTTTTTTTGCTGTCGGGACTGGTACTCTTGTGCTCTCATTGGCCCGATGAGATACATTACTTCCTCCATAGTCCTGTATTTAACCTTCAGAGGGTTCTGAACCCCCCACCCCCACCAGCTTATGTAATTATCCCATAGCAGTACAGAAATTACACCAACCTAATTAATTAGTCACTGCTTATGAGTTTTAGTCACAGTACCTCTGCATGTGGACGCTATAAAAGCACCACTGCGGTTGCCAGCACAGGGTTTGAACTCAGTTCACTGATGGTCATTAATGGAATAGTTTATTTAAAAAAGAAAAAAAGGAAAAAAAGTAATTTACTCATCCTCACATTGTTTCTCTTTGTCCATTTTTTTTCTTTAGTAAACATCATGTTTAGATTTTGAAAGGAAATCTGTTCAGATACAACGATCAAGTCAAGTCACCTTTATTTATATAGCACTTTTTTTACAATGCAGATTGTTTCAAAGCAGCTTTACAGTGATAACAGGAAAATAATGCAACAAATTTTGTTTTGGCTGTACAGTCGCTCTGGAGGAAACAGTGATGTCATTGTCCAGCTCAGTTCAAATCTCATAAATTAGTGTCAATGCAGACAGATCAGTAATATAGAATATTTTGTGTCCCCAACTAAGCAAACCAAAAGCCAAAGGCAACAGAGGCGACGGTGGCAAGGAACTGAAAATCCTTCATGTGACAGAATGGTAAAAAAACCTTGAGAGAAGCCAGGCTCAGTCGGGGGCCAATTCTCCTCTGGCCAATGAACGAACAGTGTATGATTATGATTCAGGCAACAGTACAGGTCAGAAGTCAGATTAGATTGGAACATTAAGAATTTTGTCCAGTTCCATCTGGTTGAAGATCGGAATCATCGCACCAGAGACAGGCTTGTTGAGGATCAGTTCCATTGGCTGTCATGTCGATGAGGTCTTCACAGGGCATCTGATCTGGATACGGCCTGGGTCCAGCTAACTACAGTAAACCTTGTAATAAACAATAAATGTAGATGCCATTCTTCTTATGATGTAAACGAGTACATCAGTTGTTGTAGGAAGTGTTCCCGGTTCCAGCTGACCTAGTTAATGCAGCCTAACAATCATTTAACTGATTTGAATAATAGAAATTGATACAGTAATGTTCTATGTGTATGCCATAGTAAAGAGATTTTTAGTCTAGATTTAAACTGACAGAGTGCGTGCGTATGCTTCCCAAACAATGCTAGGAAGACTGTTCCAGAGTTTAGGTGGAGTTTAGGAAAAGGATCTACCACCAGCAGTTGATTTTGATATTCTAGGTATTATCAACTGTATATATAGAGTATAATGTGTTAAGAGCTTGCTCAAGTACCTGGGTAACTAAACCATTTAGTGCTTTGTAAGTACTAAGCAAGATTTAAAAATGTATACAATGTTTAATATGGAGCCAGTGTAGTGTTGACAGAACCGGGCTAATATGGTCATACTTCCTGGTTCTAGTAAGAACTCTAGCTGCTGCGTTTTGGACCAGCTGGAGTTTGTTTATTAAGCATGCAGGGCAACCACCCAGTAGCCTTGAGGTCATGAACGCATGCACTAACTGTTCAGCATTTTGCATTGAGAGCATATGTCATAATTTAGATCGATTTTTAAGATGGACAAATGTGGTTTTACAGATACTAGAAACGTGGCTTTCAAATGAAAGATTGCTATCAAGGAGCACACCCAGGTTCCTAACTGATGACAAAGACAGAGCAGTCATCAAGTGTTAGACAGTATTCTAGGTTACTACGTGTGGAGGTTTTTTTGTCCAATAATTAGAAACTCTGTTGTTGTTGTTGTTGTTGTTGTTTTGTTTTTGTTTTTTTTCAGAATTAAGTAGTTTTTCTACTTATTTCTGGCAAGAAACACATTCAATTAAATGTGAAATTTTGAAGTAGAAAGACTGAAATAGCACTTGTAAAATGTTCTCCAATAATCTTTGTTTTAATTGTAATATTTTATAAATTGTTTTGTTAACTTTGAAAAATCATAGAATTTTGGGTAACTATTTTAAGGTGACGTAGTTACAGTACTTACTAACTACTACAGTAGTTACGTAGTTAGATGTACTTACTATAGTAATAACAGTAAATTATGCATAATTACAAGAAACTAACCCTAAACCAAACCCTAACTGTAACTGTAACTTTAAAGTAAGCATGTGTAATGGGTTTAGACCGTCGTGAGACAGGTTAGTTTTACCCTACTGATGTCCGTGTTGTTGCAACAGTAATCCTGCTCAGTACGAGAGGAACCGCAGGTTCAGACATTTGGTGCGTGTGCTTGGCTGAGGAGCCACTGGTGCGAAGCTACCATCTGCGGGATTATGACTGAACGCCTCTAAGTCAGAATCCCGCCTAGACGGAACGATACCGCAGCGCCGCGGGACTTCGATGGGCCTCGGATAGCCGGCTCCGGCCGGCGAGGAGAGCCGCTCGAGACTGGAACCGGGGGGCGGCCGAAAGAGCGTCGCCCCTCTCCCCCTTATCGCACCGCAAGTTTGTGGAGAACCCGGTGCTAAATGACTCATTTATATCACTCAGTACTTATTTGAGTAAGTACAATGTAACTATGTCACCTTAAAATAAAGTGTAACCAAATTTTGTCTTTTATGGGAACTACATTTTTAATAATTTTACTGTCTACTTTGGTAAAGGAAATATAAACAAATAATCTTCCCATAATCTCATAATGTTTATCCTTTATACAGACTGATTGACATGTATGTCAGTAGCCCAGCTTTATGTCTTCATTATTTTCCCTATTTTTGGTAAACATCTTTCCTCTGATTCACAAGTTCACAAGAGTCTTGCAAGTGAAGAATGGAATGAAGATGATATGAAAGAGAGAGACTTATTTGAAAGCCTCCTCATTTATGCATGGAAAGGGTGCCTGGGAATTTTGAAGCTGAAAACATCTTGCTCTGTTACTTCCACCCTGAGTCCAAATAAATTAGATTTACGCCCCATCCTTTTTAGCTCTCTCTCTCACACACTCACAGTTATAGATCCTTTAATTTGAGTGTTTGTTTTTTTTTGGTTTTTTTTTACTATTGAGTATTCAGACATATACATACAGTAGCCTACATCCACCCAGCTATGCATACTAATGACACTTATTTTGTAACACATTAATTTGGTACAGTGTGACCATATGAAGACCACACATTTTTCCTTCACTTTCTTGTTTTTCAGAAGAAGAAAAAAAGAAAACATAGTGGCATCAAATATATCATTACAGTTATAATTTTTAATGTAATTATTAAATCAGAACCAGCCTTATCTTTTTGAGCTACAGTAGCTTGTTTGACCAGACCACAAGGGCCAGCCTTCGCTCCCCATGCACGTGCATCAATGAGCCTTGGCCGCCCATGACCCTGTCGCCAGTTCACCACTGAATTGCTATTCTCCATAAAAAAAAAGGTTTTTTTTCAAAAAAGTTTTGTTATTAATGAAAAAATAAATAATTCCATCAGAACATTTATTTTCCAGATTAACTGATGTTAAATTAAAAACTTACATTTTTCACACTTTTATTTTTCCATTTTTGGTTTGGTCTGGAACATTAAAAACACTGTAGCTAAATATTAATTTAGCATTTAGCATCTCTTTAGCAAAAGCAGCCATGTTGTGTTGTCACTTTTAAATAAGATTAGGTGCAAAGTGTGTGCTTGCTTTGATAAGTTGTCAAGTAACTCACTAAACAAAAAATGTATTTATGGCAAGCAAATTATGTTTAATGCTCTTATTTGGCAGGAGTTGCTCAATCTCCTTTGGCAAGCTTTCATCACACACTCTTAATCTCCCTCAAACTGAACTTCCAGAAGGCAGAGCAGGCAGTGCGACGATAAAATTCAGTAACGGAAAACTCTCACACTTGTACAGGAGGGAGTTCCTTTTCATTATTGTTTTTGCTGAGTATGTTTGGCACATAAGCAGAATCATGCATCATTCACCATGCCATTCTTTTCAAAGAAGTTCTATAAACATTAATCATATGCATTGAATTAAATGTAACATTTGGTCAAGTAGAAAGACTGAAATCTTGGATGGGGCAGATACAGGTACTATGCAAATTGAGAAGCAGGAATACTATGTCCCAAATCATTGAATGTTGAAATGAGTTTAGACATTTTATTTTGGAAATTTAATTTCATCATCTCTGTCTGGCTATTTGAGTGCAGAATGCTTCACAGCTTTAGCCTGAATATCCAAGGACATGCAGAGTTGAAATGTTACCCATTCAATTTAGCTCTGATTCCAGAAATCTACCTTTTATGTACACACGTTTTTGACTCTGACTGAAGGTTTTTTCATGTGAGCAACATCAGAAGCTTGCTGCTTAGAGGGAACATTGGTTCTCACTTTTAACCCATCCCCTATCCTCAAAAATCCATCACTGACCCTGAAACCAAAGCTGGAGTCAAACCTCAGACAGTCGCCCATGAAATGAATCTTGTAGTTATCACAAGAAAACCTGTGAGAGGACTACAGAGGTTGTAGTCTTTATTATGTGTGAATAAAGTTTAGTAAAGAGTAAAGTGAACAGTAAAGTGAAGGGTAAGGAATGGATATAAAACTCAATAGTTTTATAGGTGAGATTCTTGCCTGCCATGGCAGCGGTCAAGGTACACAGCAAGTTCATATCTCGACTGGATCAGACACTCACAGCAGTGATTTCCTTTCTTATTTTTGACTATATTCTGTGAAAATGTGAATAATTTGAACAAAAATAAGAGAGACCATACAAAATGCATGTTATTTTCACATTTTTAAATCTAGTACTGGCCTGAATAAGATATTTTACAAAAAAAAAAAAAAAAAGTATTTATATATAGTCTACAAGACAAAAAATAGCTGAATTTATAAAAATCCCATTTAAAAGTTTATGAACCCTTGATTCTTAATCCTGTGTGTCGCTCCCTGGATGATCCACCTCCACCTGGTGTGTGTTTTGTGATGGTTGTTCTTGAGTCTCTTGTTTGTCCTGAGCAACTGCCCAACGTTCTTCAGAAAAATCCTCCAGGTCCTGCACATTCTTCAATTTTCCAGCATCTTCTGCATATTTGAACCCTCTCCAGCAGTGACTATGATTTTGAGATCCATCTTTTCACACCGAGGACGATTGAGAGACTCAAACACAACACAGTTAAACTGCCCAATGTTCTTTAACGTTATCAACGTTCTTCAACGTTCTCAAACACAACGCAGTTAAACTGCCCAACGTTCTTTAACGTTCTCAACGTTCTTCAACGTTCTCAAACACAACGCAGTTAAACTGCCCAACGTTCTTCAGAAAAATCCTCCAGGTCCTGCACATTCTTCAGTTTCCCAGCATCTTTTGCATATTTGAACCTTCTCCAGCAGTGACTGTATGATTTTGAGATCCATCTTTTCACACCGAGGATGATTGACAGACTCAAACACAATGCAGTTAAACTGCCCAACGTTCTTCAATGTTCTCAACATTCTTTAACGTTCTCAATGCTCTTCAACGTTCTCAAACACAACGCAGTTAAACTGCCCAACGTTCTTCAGAAAAATCCTCCAGGTCCTGCACATTCTTCAATTTTCCAGCATCTTCTGCATATTTGAACCCTCTCCAGCAGTGACTGTATGATTTTGAGATCCATCTTTTCACACCGAGGACGATTGACAGACTCAAACACAACGCAGTTAAACTGCCCAACGTTCTTCAATGTTCTCAACGTTCTTCAACGTTCTCAAACACAACGCAGTTAAACTGCCCAACATTCTTCAGAAAAATCATCCAGGTCCTGCACATTCTTCGGTTTTCCAGCATCTTTTGCATATTTGAACCCTCTCCAGCAGTGACTGTATGATTTTGAGATCCATCTTTTCACACCTAGGAAGATTGAGAGACTCAAACACAACTATTAAAAAAGGTTCAAACATTCACTGATGCTCCAGAAGGAAACATGACGCATTAAGAGCCAGGTCTCTTAAGCTTACCAAGGCTGCATTTATTTGATTAAATATACAAAACAAACAGTAATATTTAACATTATAAATACAGTGTTATTGTGCAACAAGTGTTGTGCAGTGTTATTGTCATTTCAGTTTAACGCATCCTTGCTGAATAAAATTATACATTTTTTTCTCAAAAATTAAAAAATCTTTTGAAATCTCCAAACTTTTGAACGGTTGTGTATGTTACAAAAGCTTTCCATTTTAGATTTCATGTTCTTTTGAACTTTCTATTCACCAAAGAATCCTGAAAAAAATGTTTGCAATGTTTTCAACATTGATAATAATAAAATGTTTCTTGAACAGCAAATCAGCATATTAGAATGATTTCTAAAGGATCATGTGACACTGAAGACTAATGGTGCTGAAAATTCAGCTGTGTGTATATAGACAGACAGACATATCTCCTGTTCGCCTACATCCCTAAAGGTGCTCTATTTGATTGAGATCTGGTGACTGTGGAGGCCATTTGAGTGAACTCATTGTCTTGTTCAATGATTTGAGCTTTGTGACATGGTGTATTATCCTGCTGGAAGTAGCCATGGGTGGATCCATGCTTTCATGTTAATTATGCCAAATTCTGACCCTACCATCTGAATGTCACAGCAGAAATCGAGACTTGTCAGACCAGACACAGTTTTTCCAATCTTCTATTGTCTGATTTTGGTGAGCCTGTGTGAATTGTAGTGTCACTTTCCTGTTCTTAGCTGCCAGGAGTGTCACCGGTGTGTCTTCTGCTGCTGTAATCCGTCTGCTTCAATGTTTGATGTGTTGTGCGTTCAGAGATGCTCTTCTGCAGACCTCTGTAGTGGTTACTTGTGATACTATTGCTTTTCTATTAGTTGAACCAGCCATTCTCCTCTGACCTCTGGCATTAACAAGGCATTTTCCCCCACGCAACTACAGTTCAGTGGATATTTTCTGTGTTTCAGACCATTCTCTGTAAACCCTAGAGATGCTTGTGTTTGAAAATCCCAGTAGATCAGCAGTTTCTGAAATACTGACCAGCCCACTTGGCACCAACAACTATGCCATGTTCAAAGTCACTTCAATCAGTTTGAACTTCAGCACATCGTCTTGACCATAGTTGTTGCCATGTAATTGACTGATTATATACAAACCCGATTCCAAAAAAGTTGGGACACTGAACAAATTGTGAATAAAAACAGAATGCAACGATGTGGAAGTTTCAAATTTAAATATTTTATTCAGAATACAGCATAGATGACATATCAAATGTTTAAACTGAGAAAATGTATAATTTTAAGGGAAAAAATAAGTTGATTTTAAATTTCATGGCATCAACACATCTCAAAAAAGTTTGGCCATGTTTCCCACTGTGTGGCATCCCCTCTTCTTTTTATAACAGTCTGCAAACATCTGGGGACTGAGGAGACAAGTTGCTCAAGCTTAGGAATAGGAATGTTGTCCCATTCTTGTCTAATACAGGCTTCTAGTTGCTCAACTGTCTTAGGTCTTCTTTGTCGCATCTTCCTCTTTATGATGTGCCAAATGTTTTCTATGGGTGAAAGATCTGGACTGCAGGCTGGCCATTTCAGTACCCGGATCCTTCTTCTACGCAGCCATGATGTTGTAATTGATGCAGTATGTGGTCTGGCATTGTCATGTTGGAAAATGCAAGATCTTCCCTGAAAGAGACGACGTCTGGATGGGAGCATATGTTGTTCTAGAACTTGGATATACCTTTCAGCATTGATGGTGCCTTTCCAGATGTGTAAGCTGTCCATGCCACACGCACTCATGAACCCCATCCCATCAGAGATGCAGGCTTCTGAACTGAGCGCTGAGAACAACTTGGGTTGTACTTGTCCTCTTTAGTCCGGATGACATGGCGTCCCAGTTTTCCAAAAAGAACTTCATATTTTGATTCAGCTGACCACAGAACAGTTTTCCACTTTGCCACAGTCCATTTTAAATGAGCCTTGGCCCAGAGAAAACGCCTGCGCTTCTGGATCATGTTTAGATATGGCTTCTTTTTTGACCTATAGAGTTTTAGCCGGCACCGGCGAATGGCACGGTGGATTGTGTTCACCGACAATGTTTTCTGGAAGTATTCCTGAGCCCATGTTGTGATTTCCATTACAGTAGCATTCCTGTATGTGATGCAGTGTCGTCTTAAGGCCCAAGATCACGGGCATCCAATATGGTTTTCCGGCCTTGACCCTTACGCACAGAGATTGTTCCAGATTCTCTGAATCTTTGGATGATATTATGCACTGTAGATGATGATAACTTCAAACTCTTTGCAATTTTTCTCTGAGAAACTCCTTTCTGATATTGCTCCAGTATTTTTGGCCGCAGCATTGGGGGAATTGGTGATCCTCTGGCCATCTTGACTTCTGAGAGACACTGCCACTCTGAGAGGCTCTTTTTATACCCAATCATGTTGCCAATTGACCTAATAAGTTGCAAATTGGTCCTCCAGCTGTTCCTTATATGTACATTTAACTTTTCCGGCCTCTTATTGCTACCTGTCCCAACTTTTTTGGAATGTGTAGCTCTCATGAAATCCAAAATGAGCCAATATTTGGCATGACATTTCAAAATGTCTCACTTTCAACATTTGATATGTTATCTATATTCTATTGTGAATAAAATATAAGTTTATGAGATTTGTAAATTATTGCATTCCCTTTTTATTCACAATTTGTACAGTATCCCAACTTTTTTGGAATCAGGTTTGTATTTGCATTAACAAGCAGTTGAACAGATGTACCTAATAAAGTGTCTGTGTGTGTGTGTGTGTGTGTGTGTGTGTGTGTGTGTGTGTGTGTGTGTATACTGATTCAGCATATTCTGAATCACTAACATAAAGTAATAACCAACACCCTCATGTTATGTGCAATATAATCCTTCAGGCAAAAAAAATAAACATTTTGCTGTACCAAAATCACAGCTTTTATACAAAAATATAGAATTCTGTACCAGCAGCTCTCATACAAAAGTAATGCTTGTGCACGCATATTCTGAATAACTAGTAACATACAGCTTTCTTATACACAAATAAATAATAGAGTCTAAGACTTATGACTTAAAACTAAATCCTGAGCACAGAGCACTAAATGAAATCCTGAGCACTAAATCCTTTTGCTGTATACCACAATCAAAAACAGCTTTTATGAAATGAACATCTGAACACTAAATTAACATCTGCAGAGAATATGGACGCAAATCCTTGACCATCAAATTTGCGATCGAGTTTGTGGTCCTCTGGTTGGCAGCATCTACCGGTAGCTACAACCGTTTGTCGTGTTTCGAAAATATTTTAGTTTAGTTTGACACAACAGCAGCCAGCATGTGTGTCATTTCCCCCTTCAACTTCTTAGAAGCCGAAGTGCTTCCATACGTGCTTTTTTAACGAGGGTGCAGTTCGGATTTCTCGCTCAGCCATCATGCGTCTCTGTTATGTGCACGCCACAGACGGTCCGGGCATTGCACTTCCCGCGCTTCAGAGTTGCGCATTTTGCGTTCCGTCAGCATTACATTATCAACATTTACAAAATCAATGTTTCTGACATTTGTGAATCGATTCAGAATCAGAATCGCGATGCATCTAAGAATCAAATTTCTATATATATATATATATATATATATATATATATATATATATATATATATATATATATATATATATATACAGGTGCTGGTCATATAATTAGAATATCATCAAAAAGTAGATTTATTTCACTAATTCATTTCAAAAAGTGAAACTTGTATATTATATTCATTCATTACACACAGACTGATATATTTCAAATGTGTATTTCTTTTAATTTTGATGATTATAACTGACAACTAAGGAAAATCCCAAATTCAGTATCTCAGAAAATTAGAATATTGTGAACAGGTTGAATATTGAAGACACCTGGTGCCACACTCTAATCAGCTGATGAACTCAAAACACCTGCAAAGGCCTTTAAATGGTCTCTCAGTCTAGTTCTGTAGGCTACATAATCATGGGGAAGACTGCTGACCTGACAGTTGTCCAAAAGACGACCATTGACACCTTGCACAAGGAGGGCAAGACACAAAAGGTCATTGCAAAAGAGGCTGGCTGTTCACAGAGCTCTGTGTCCAAGCACATTAATAGAGAGGCGAAGGGAAGGAAAAGATTTGGTAGAAAAAAAGTGTACAAGCAATAGGGAAAACCGCACCCTGGAGAGGATTGTGAAACAAAACCCATTCAAAAATGTGGCTGAGATTCACAAAAATTAGGTGCATTCCATTCTGTCCTTCTATCCGTGCAGACGTGTTTTCTCTCTGTTCCCTGCTGGCTCTCGCGCTGTTTTGTTTTGTCTAGTGTTTCGTCTCTTCTCTTCTCTGACTGCTGCTTTGCTGGACTCTTGAAAATACTGAAATGGAATTGATTAACTGGTCAATCAGCGCAATCGACAAGATTTTCTCACTAAGGAAGGGTGCCCCGGGAGAACCCACCTGCCCGGGGGACTTTGCCGCAGGGTACGTGAGGGACGCATGGAACAACTGGCAAGTCCTGTGCCTGGAGGCTCTGTCCGTGGAGGATGCGGAAGATTTATACATGATTGGATTATTGATGGCGGGGTTCCTATTCTTTGGCTTTGGGATTGCCCTGACCTATCGGAAGATTGGTAAGACAGCTGCAAGCAAATTCACCCAGCCGCTGTCTGTGGAAATTAAAGAATGCTTCGGGTTGTGTGTGACCGTCTGAAGGAATTAGATCAGAAAGTGATAGGAATTGAGGAACTGAACCGTGAATAACGCAGTCCGGACTGCGGATACGCAGGGTAGAGTGGGCTCTATCGGGGTCAGATCGGTGAACTTTACGGACTGTAACCGGTCTGGCCATGAGGCTGGACGTAATGTCTAGGGAAACTGCACAGACCGGACGCGAATGCTGAGGACCAGATCTGATTGATTGATTATGATCCGGACAAATTACCAAGATCATCAAATGGATTAAAAATAATAAATTGTATTTGCCTGACCTAATCAACTAGCCCAACGAACCTCACTTGGTCCCTATCTCTCTCGGTTGGGATTTCAGCCTGACAGCTTTGTCTGCCTCCCCTGTGCACTGCCTTATCTCCCTTCAAGGACAAACCATAGAACTGAACTCGAAAACATCTGAAGTTATGGCTAACATTCTCACACAACACAATCTCAGACTCACTGCACCATACACAACCTACCCGATCCCACCCCCAAACCGTCTGCCTGTTTATCTATCTCCTCTCCCACTCCATACAAAAATCCCATCACGTGACCACGTGTACTGTGTCATGTTTATGTTTATGTTTATGTTTATGTTTTGTTGTGTTGTGTTTGCTATGTAATGCTTGCTAAATTGCATTCTTGTATTTCTGGAGAGCGTAGGCGGCGCCTGAATAATCGGCTGCGGCCCGGAGGCTTGCTCCAAACTTCATTTCGTTATACTGTACTTGTACATGTGTAATGACGAATAAACTTCAACTTCAACTTCAACTTCAACTTCAAAGAGTGGACTGCAAGATGCTATCCTATCAATATGGGCCAACATTTCTAAAGAATGCTTTCAGCACCTTGTTGAATCAATGCCATGTAGAATTAAGGCAGTTCTGAAGGCGAAAGGGGGTCAAACACAGTATTAGTATGGTGTTCCTAATAATCCTTTAGGTGAGTGTATATTATATATACATACATACAATAGTGGCATCTGTTTTTATTTTCTGCAATTACAAAAAGGATTAATCTGGTATATTAATAGTCCAGAAATGTAAATTCTTGATTTTTCTTTTTTTAATTCTAATTAAAATTATTTAAACTTGTAGGTTGCTTTGCATTATTATATAGCATAATGGTCTAAATCCATGTCTAATATACACTCACCTAAAGGATTATTAGGAACACCATACTAATACTGTGTTTGACCCCCTTTCGCCTTCAGAACTGCCTTAATTCTACGTGGCATTGATTCAACAAGGTGCTGAAAGCATTCTGTAGAAATGTTAGCCCATATTGATAAGATAGCATCTTGCAGTTGATGGAGATTTGTGGGATGCACATCCAGGGCACGAAGCTCCCGTTCCACCACATCCCAAAGATGCTCTATTGGGTTGAGATCTGGTGACTGTGGGGCCATTTTAGTACAGTGAACTCATTGTCATGTTCAAGAAACCAATTTGAAATGATTCGAGTTTTGTGACATGGTGCATTATCCTGCTGGAAGTAGCCATCAGAGAATGGGTACATGGTGGTCATAAAGGGATGGACATGGTCAGAAACAATGCTCAGGTAGGCCGTGGCATTTAAACAATGTCCAATTGGCACTAAGGGGCCTAAAGTGTGCCAAGAAAACATCCCCCACACCATTACACCACCACCACCAGCCTGCACAGTGGTAACAAGGCATGATGGATCCATGTTCTCATTCTGTTTACGCCAAATTCTGACTCTACCATCTGAATGTCTCAACAGAAATCGAGACTCATCAGACCAGGCAACATTTTTCCAGTCTTCAACTGTCCAATTTTGGTGAGCTTGTGCAAATTGTAGCCTCTTTTTCCTATTTGTAGTGGAGATGAGTGGTACCCGGTGGGGTCTTCTGCTGTTGTAGCCCATCCGCCTCAAGGTTGTGCGTGTTGTGGCTTCACAAATGCTTTGCTGCATACCTCGGTTGTAACGAGTGGTTATTTCAGTCAAAGTTGCTCTTCTATCATCTTGAATCAGTCGGCCCATTCTCCTCTGACCTCTAGCATCAACAAGGCATTTTTGCCTACGGGACTGCTACACACTGGATGTTTTTCCCTTTTCACACCATTCTTTGTAAACCCTAGAAATGGTTGTGCGTGAAAACCCCAGTAACTGAGCAGATTGTGAAATACTCAGACCGGCCCGTCTGGCACCAACAACCATGCCATGCTCAAAATTGCTTAAATCACCTTTCTTTCCCATTCTGACATTCAGTTTGGAGTTCAGGAGATTGTCTTGACCAGGACCACACCCCTAAATGCATTGAAGCAACTGCCATGTGATTGGTTGATTAGATAATTGCATTAATGAGAAATTGAACAGGTGTTCCTAATAATCCTTTAGGTGAGTGTATGTCTGGCAACATCGCTGAGCATAATACTATCTGTAACATTTTACTGAATGACGCACTGAGTAATTGTCCATTCTGCACAGGTTTGGTGGAGATATTAACCTCTGCACAGATGTTACCCTCCAGGGTGAGCAGCTGGGTCCCGGTATCTCTATAAATATGTCCGCCTGATGTTCTCCATCTCTTGAGATGAGGCCAAAGCTCCTGCAGTGACATTTTATAGTACTTGGCAGCTTTTTACCTCTTAATGTTTTTATTAATACACCTCAAATCTAAAATTACTACTCACTCCTGTAATGCTGAGATAATAGTGCACCATTAAGATTCTCTCTTCCTGATCTTATTCTCTCTCTCTCTCTCTCGTTGACTAATATTTTTTTTATAATTGTTTAGATAAACTTTTGTTTGAAAAGGGAAGGTTGGGAGGTTTCAGGAGAAAGAGGAAGAGTTCATCTCTTCAATGCTGCATGCTCCTGTGTGACACCATATGAATGACTTCACTAATGCTGACTGACATTTCGGTTTTAACGGCGGCCAGGGAAAAAAAAGTGATTTGTGAAAAACATGAAATTATCTGCTCTCAGTAGATACAGAGAGAGAAAGTGCACCCACAGAGTGTTCCAGACTTCCAGAGTCGTTTGAACAAGAAATAACCAGCATGCTGAATAATACATGTTGTTGCAAGCACATGGCAGCATTCAGTGCCACTCAATACATCACCTGATGTTTGCTAATCGATAACTCATTTTTAACCCAGAATACATTTAGTATTAACATGCTTTGATTGTTACATTTTAATGTTAAAACATTATACCTATTTATTTACATTTTACATGATTTAACATTTTACCTGCTTTACATTTATTTTAGATTGTAGTATTTATTTTACATGTACCAGCAATAGCCATTTTTATTTGACTTGTTCTCTGACCTTTAAAATTAAGCCTATTTGTAGTACTGTAGCTTTAAGAGTCATGTGTTTTGTCTTTCCCTGATTCACTATGGTGTTTATATTTAGACCTTGCAGGCTGGTTTTCACTAGAAATAACGTACATACAGTATGTCATTCGCCTGTGTGTGTCTTATCATATCCATAAATAGAGAAAAGTTGCTCTGGCTACTTTGACGCGTGTTGTGGGAATGGCATAGGTTAGTTGTCACAATGAGTGAGAAAGGTTGACATACAGCAGCTAAATCTCAAACCTCTGGGGAATCACCTGTTTTTTAAAAAAAAAATGCAGAACAGAGAAGAGTCTGCTGGAAAAAGATAATGCGACAGAGTAATAAAACAAGAATCATCATTGGCTTGGCTTTTGAGAGATAGCAAGGACTGAGGGATTTTACATGTTGTAAAAGCAACGTGAAGATGGCGTTTTTATTACTCAACAGTTCATAACAGTAAAGCATTATCTATTGTAAAGGGTAATTTCATTATGGTTTTTGTAGCTCTGTGCTGGAATTTATTTTCAAGGAAGTACCGTGTCTATTAATGCTACAATAATGTCTTCAGGTAATCAGCTTGAGATTTTTTCCATCTAAACTGGTTGTATCTCTTAAGCCTTGTAGTTTAATGAGAGGGTATGCACTGATGTCACTTTCCTGCTGGAACACGCCCCTCAGCCGGACTGAGTGGCAAAAGAGCTGCTGCATGACTGGATTTAATAGGGGAAACTGCGAAACTGTTATCAGTTTAAACTAAAGCTTGGACTCAAAATGTTTTCATTACAACTTACCAAAGATATTGACATGCAGCCAGGAATAATATCTCCAGACATTTCGACGCTGGGGAAATACATAAAGCAAATTTGCCTGTGAACGCTTTATACAAATACAATTTAGGTAGGTCTAAATCCGGGTGATCACTTATATCAATGTTATAGATCGTCATATCACCCAGCCCTAAAACCTGTCTAGTTTTTTTTAAAAACATCCAATTATGCAGAATATAAGATGGTAAATATTTTATTGTAATACAATATATAACAATTAGTGCTGTCAAATCGATTATATATATATATACTAACCCGATTCCCAAAAAAATTGGGACACTGTACAAATTGTGAATAAAAACAGAATGCAATAATGTAGAAGTTTCAAATTTCAATATTTTATTCAGAATACAACACAGATGACATATCAAATGTTTAAATTGAGAAAATTTATAATTTTAAGGGAAAAATAAGTTGATTTTAAATTTCATGGCATCAACACTTCTCAAAAAAGTTGGGACAAGGCCATGTTTCCACTGTGTGGCATCCTCTTCTTTTTCTAACAGTCTGCAAACGTCTGGGGACTGAGGAGACAAGTTGCTCAAGTTTAGGAATAGGAATGTTGTCCCATTCTTGTCTAATACAGGCTTCTAGTTGCTCAACTGTCTTAGGTCTTCTTTGTCACATCTTCCTCTTTATGATGTGCCAAATGTTTCTATGGGTGAAAGCTCTGGACTGCAGGCTGGCCATTTCAGTACCCGGATCCTCCTTCTACACAGCCATGATGTTGTAATTGATGCAGTATGTGGTCTGGCATTGTCATGTTGGAAAATGCAAGTCTTCCCTGAAAGAGACGACGTCTGGATGGGAGCATATGTTGTTCTAGAACTTGATATACCTTTCAGCATTGATGGTGCCTTTCCAGATGTGTAAGCTGCCCATGCCACACGCACTCATGAACCCCATCCCATCAGAGATGCTGGCTTCTGAACTGAGCGCTGAGAACAACTTGGGTTGTCCTTGTCCTCTTTAGTCCAGATGACATGGCATCCCAGTTTTCCAAAAAGAACTTCAAATTTTGATTGGTCTGACCACAGAACAGTTTTCCACTTTGCCAATTTTAAATGAGCCTCGGCCCAGAGAAAACGCCTGCGCTTCTGGATCATGTTTAGATATGGCTTCTTTTTTGACCTATAGAGTTTTAGCTGGCAACGGCGAATGGCACGGTGGATTGTGTTCACCGACAATGTTTTCTGGAAGTATTCCTGAGCCCATGTTGTGATTTCCATTACAGTAGCATTCCTGTATGTGATGCAGTGCCGCCTAAGGGCCCGAAGATCACGGGCATCCAGTATGGTTTTCCGGCCTTGACCCTTACACACAGAGATTGTTCCAGATTCTCTGAATCTTTGGATGATATTATGCACTGTAGATGATGATAACTTCAAACTCTTTGCAGTTTTTCTCTGAGAAACTCCTTTCTGATATTGCTACTCTATTTTTGGCCGCAGCATTGGGGGAATTGGTGATCCTCTGCCCATCTTGACTTCTGAGAGACACTGCCACTCTGAGAGGCTCTTTTTATACCCAATCATGTTGCCAATTGACCTAATAAGTTGCAAATTGGTCCTCCAGCTGTTCCTTATATGTACATTTAACTTTTCCGGCCTCTTATTGCTACCTGTCCCAACTTTTTTGGAATGTGTAGCTCTCATGAAATCCAAAATGAGCCAATATTTGGCATGACATTTCAAAATGTCTCACTTTCAACATTTGATATGTTATCTATATTCTATTGTGAATAAAATATAAGATTATGAGATTTGTAAATTATTGCATTCCTTTTTTATTCACAATTTGTACAGTGTCCCAACTTTTTTGGAATCGGGTTTGTACATACATACATACATACATACATACATATGTAAGGTCCACCTGATTGGCCCAACGTAGGAATCCAGCAGCTAGTCGAAGGACTTCTGCGTGTATGTCTTTTCTGGCGCTTCTAGAAAGATCACTTTAATTTATTAAAATGTGAAGATCCAATTCAAAATCTGACTCATGAATAATTTAATCTGACTCTAATTGTAGGTGATTTTATTAAGTTTGTTACATTTGTAAATTAACATCTGATCAAAGTATTAGTTGTGATTTAATTTAGATCATTGATTTTCTTAGTATCTCTTAATTTCAAATATTCATTCCTCCATGGGACCCAGAGTCGCTCAGGGGATAATGCTTGTGATTAATTACATTACCTCACAGATGCAAATTAGTCAGTTCTGATATTACAGAGGATTGCAGAGTGAACTATTTTACCTTTAAGTGAGTGACACGCTTACTCATTTTTTACTCACTCAGAAAGTGTAATTTTAGCAATAGTCACGAGAGCTGCAACTTGTTAATAACAGTGAAATCAGAAATCAGATTGCCCCTCATGCTTAGCGCCATGCTCCGGTCATGGGGTCCTCGGTATGAATCTGCCCTGACAGAAAGATTTACGGAAACTCCTACAAACTCCTCCTGCGACACTACTAAAATAAAGAATTCAGACTAATACAAGATAAATCAAGGTTAATGTTTATTCTAGCCAGGTAAAAAATATCAAATAAAGGAATTTAAAAAGAATCCATAATACACAACTGATCAGCATACAATATAAAACACAATTACAAAATAATATAAAAAATTGTTTCAAAGAGTCATTGTTACCTGGCAATAGAGACACACTGCCACAGTGTGGGAAGTTCTGAATACAGAGGCTTCCCTGAGTGGTCAGAACAAAGAACAATAAACATTTAGCACCCAAATATTTATGCAGCTTTTGGTTAACTTTTGAATGTGAAGAATGTGAGACATTGAATCAGGTGGAGTCTTGTTTTCTCTTCTTCAGATGAGATGACAATCAGTTTTATTGTCTTAGTGCAGCTTAGATCTCTTGAGTTCGTTCTCAGGTGAAATCCATTCTTACACATACATACATACAAACATACATACATACATACATACACACACACACACACACACACACACACACACACACACACACACACACACACACACATATATATATATATATATATATATATATATATATATATATATATATATATATATATACACACACACTTCACTTAAGGATTATTAGGAACACCATACTAATACTGTGTTTGACCCCCTTTCGCCTTCAGAACTGCCTTAATTCTACATGGCATTGATTCATCAAGGTGCTGAAAGCATTCTTTAGAAATGTTGGCCCATATTGATAGGATAGCATCTTGCAGTTGATGGAGATTTGTGGGATGCACATCCAGGGCACGAAGTTCCCATTCCACCACATCCCAAAGATGCTCTATTGGGTTGAGATCTGGTGACTGTGGGGGCCATTTTAGTACAGTGAACTCATTGTCATGTTCAAGAAACCAATTTGAAATGATTCGAGCTTTGTGACATGGTGCATTATCCTGCTGGAAGTAGCCATCAGAGAATGGGTACATGGTGGTCATAAAGGGATGGACATGGTCAGAAACAATGCTCAGGTAGGCCGTGGCATTTAAACAATGTCCAATTGGCACTAAGGGGCCTAAAGTGTGCCAAGAAAACATCCCCCACACCATTACACCACCACCACCAGCCTGCACAGTGGTAACAAGGCATGATGGATCCATGTTCTCATTCTGTTTACGCCAAATTCTGACTCTACCATCTGAATGTCTCAACAGAAATCGAGACTCATCAGACCAGGCAACATTTTTCCAGTCTTCAACTGTCCAATTTTGGTGAGCTTGTGCAAATTGTAGCCTCTTTTTCCTATTTGTAGTGGAGATGAGTGGTACCTGGTGGGGTCTTCTGCTGTTGTAGCCCATCCGCCTCAAGGTTGTGCGTGTTGTGGCTTCACAAATGCTTTGCTGCATACCTCGGTTGTAACAAGTGGTTATTTCAGTCAATGTTGCTCTTCTATCAGCTTGAATCAGTCGGCCCATTCTCCTCTGACCTCTAGCATCAACGAGGCATTTTCGCCCACAGGACTGCCGCATACTGGATGTTTTTCCTTTTCACACCATTCTTTGTAAACCCTAGAAATGGTTGTGTGTGAAAATCCCAGTAATTGAGCAGATTGTGAAATACTCAGAACTGAGCAGATTGTGAAATACTCAGAAAATGCCTTTATATATATATATATATATATATATATATATATATATATATATATATATATATATATATATATATATATATATATATATATATATATATATATGCAGAGCCAAAGCACAGCCAAAACAATGTTCTTCCGCAAAATGCATGCAATTTTGTTTTTAACCACTGGATAGCCTAAATTTACAGTGTACATTTAAGAGCAAATTATTACATTTTGATGGAATCAAAACAAAAAACAAAGACAAATTTTTTCTAGTGGAATGAATGATGTATAATTTTAACAGTACATGCACAGCATGGGTGGCAGTGGCTCAGTGGTTCATGTAGGTTGTCTACAGACCGGAAGGTTGGTGGTTCAATAAAATCCTGCATCAGTCCTGGTTCCACCTGACCAAGTGTCGAGGTGTCCATGGGCAAGTCACCTAACCCCAGCTGCTCCCGACGAGCTGGATGGCGCCTTGCATGGCTGACACCGCTGTTGGTGTAGGAATGGGTGAATGTGAGGCAATATGTAAAGTGCTTTAGTGGGCATGGGTCTGTTGAAAGTGCTATATAAATGCAGTCCATTTACCATCATAATTAGCTAAAACCCTAAAAAAAAAAAAATAACATTAACTGAAAAAAAAAAAGGATTTCATTTCAGCTAATTCCCAAGGAAACATTTCTCTTTTTCCTTTAGTTCAAGTTGAAATACTAAAATAACTAAAAGCTAATAACTAAAACTATATAGAAGTATTAAAATAAACATATTAATAAAAATGACACAACAAAAGTACTAAAACTAAAATTTTTATAAAAACAGAACATAAAATCTAATTCAAAACATTAACAAAACTATAATAGCAATGTTACCAAAATAACACTGGTCCAAATAAACTTTTTTATATAATAAACGTTGGCTGGCGTACAATCTAAATAGTGCAATCTGCATCATTAGCAAAGCTGTAGAGTGCTACAGTTAAAACCTGCTCTCCTTGTCTACTTGCCAGTCTGTGGCTGTACTTGTTGTGTAAACACCCTTCACTTTCAATTATCCATCTGACTCATAGACCCCATTTACCAATTAGACTGTGACCGTGTAGCAATAAGGAGAAAATTAACAATTAGAAGAGGCCTGCTGACCTGCACCCCGAATGAATCATGGGAAAGGATATATAGAGAGGAAAGAAAAACAATCATTAACTTTAATTTTTGAAGAATATGGAAGTATGGCTGAACTGTAATGCAGACATTATGGATGGTGATGACATTATTATTAGCGAAGGCATTCATTGAGGCATGCTTTTGGCTTCATGGTGAATGTGTGAAAGATCCTTTATGTTCTGATAATTTGCCTCTACTTATACATCTGCATTTGTCTATGCATTACTCCACTTCTCATTATATTTGCTTTATGCAAGTATGAGAAAGCAGGCACAAGTCACTGCAATTGCAATACACAATCTTGTTGAGCCAACTTTCTCATACTCAAGGAGCGACGGTGTTATGTACATTCAGATGTGTTATTATTATTCAAGTGAATTGCTATAATTGACTTGTTTAGAAATATTATCATCAAACTCTTTCTCTGCCATGTTTCTAGTCAACTTGAAAGACAAAATCGACCATAATGTCTGCTATAGTGGCCCTTGTGGCAATACTGAGAATGCAACATGTTCTTGCATTATTTATACATCTTCATATATACATTATAAATACAGTTAAAATCATTTTGGGGTTTGTAAGATATTTTAATATTTTTTTTAATCAAAAATACAGTAAAAAGGTTCAAATAGGCCCACCTGCTTACTCAGTGAAGAAAAACCAACACTATCTTACAACCAATTTGTACGTATTTGTATGTGGTGGCTAATTTATACGAATTCGTACGACCTCACTCGTATGAATTCATACGATTTGTCTATACTGCAGTGATGGGTACGTTTAGGGGCGGGGCCAATTAGGCATTGAGAAAAGTCACATGTGGTTTGTCCAGCTGGCTCCAAAATCTCCTGAACTTGCACTCCAGCGTTCTTAGGGCCAGGTTTACTTACAGCTTACGCCAGCGAGGCATGGACACAGTTATTTTTTACGGCTGACCTTAATGCATTTGTAGGAGTTTTCCTTTCAGATGCAAAATTTATGGGAGGAGAGTATTTAAATGAATCACGCAAGGTGACTTACTAAGGTTTTGCACTAGTCAATTTACTGGTATTTGCGCCATTATTTACCGCCCAAAAAGCATGTCTTAAACCAGATGCTAATTTGTGCTGCTCTTGGTAGATTGTTTTGGTCATTATGAAAATGATTCAGCTGCATCTGTGTTCTTTAATATGGCACGCACAGAGCTTTCCACTCCCATCTGTGCTTTTATGGGATTGCACTCCCATGCTAATTTGTCCTGTTTAGTAAATCTGGCCTTTAAAGGGATAGTTCACCCAAAAATTAAAACATTGTCATTATTTACTCACCCTCAAGTTGTTCCAAACCTGTATGAGTTTCTTTTTTCTGTTGAACCAAAAAGAATATATTTTGAAGAATGTTGGTAACCAATGTTGGGTAGAGTTTCTTTTAAAAGTAATGCATTACAATATACTGCGTTACTCCCTAAAAAAGTAACTAATTGCATTAGTTACTTTTTATGAAAAGTAATGCATTACATTACTTTTGCGTTACTTTTTCACACCTGCACTGAGCTTAGCTTGCTTGTTTTTGTTTTTTTAATAACAACAAAAAAGTTCTATTTTTGGCAAATGTAAAGGTCCTTTCACACCAAAAGTGAAATGGATAAGCCTCAGGATGACAGAAATTCGGGGCGCAGCTCAAAGAAACCTTTCATCTCTACTGCTGAAGAAAGTTCAACACACTTAATTCAGCAATAAAAAATAAAACACAAATGTGATGTTTATCGAAAGTCATTTTAGCTTATTAGTTTGGTTGAAGTGGATCATCGAAGGTCAGCAGCGAAGACTTTGGTTATTAAAGTGAGATTAAATACATAAAGTATACTTGTGTAATTTAATATATTGCAGGTTTGCATAGTATACTGAGATTGCTGTAGTATACTGTTTTTATTAATTTTGAGGAGTACTGAATCTGTTTTTTGTTTTGCAAGTGAGATAAATGCATGCTTACATTTAATCTAAAAATACAATACCCATCATGTTCAGACAGCGCACAATGCCTGTGCACTTACTCACGATTTATCTCAACATGGGGATAGGAGAGCTGTCAGTCAATAAGTGGGAAAACAAAGTAACTTGTTACTTATTTGAAAAAGTAACTCAGATATTTTAGTTATTTTAGTTAACTTATCTCAGATAAGTTAATTAAAAAAGTAATCTGGTTGCGTAACTCAAGTTACTTATAATGCGTTACCACCGACACTGTTGTTGACAGTAGTCATTGACTTCCATAGTAGGAAAAAAAAACCCGATGGAAATCAATGGCTACCGTCAACTGTCTGGTTACCAATATATTTTGACAAAATATCTTCTTTTGTGTTCATTCATATGTGTGGCTTTCTTTTGCCAACACAGTGCCAGCATTTCTTTTGCCAACACAGTGCCAGCATTTCTTTTGCCAACACAGTGCCAGCATTTTGCCAACACAGAATTTTCCGTTATTTGTGAGAAAACACTTCCCCGCCTAACACAGAATTTTCCGGATCAAAACACAGGAAAGAGAAGATGCAAAAAAACAACAACAAGCGATCGTATGTAAGCAGATGCATATGTAAAATAACATGTCCATCAATATTAAACCTCATATAAATCAAAACTGCCTAATGTTACTGAATGAATTGTGGACCCAGAACAGCTGAGCTATAGGACTGTGCAAGTAGTCGAAGGACTTTGTTGATGGACTCAATCTACTCCATGTGTGTTTGATCATTGTTCTGAATCTGATTTGGATGTAGTCTTTGACAAAAATTCATGAGGCTAGAATAAAACGTTTTTTTCTTTTTTTTTTTTTTTTAAAGCAGAGGGTCTGCTCTTTTGATATATGGCATGCTCAGATATTCATACAACAAAATATTCTATGGGCCATTAAATTTTTGTGAAAATGATCAAAAAGCAGTGGCTGGCAACTTTTTTTTTTAAATGCTGGCTGGGAAAGAATTAATACCTACAGTATAGGACGTCATGTGTACTGACTGTACAATGTCTCTTCTCTGAGCAGAATATTGCAAATATGTTTGACTTCCTTAAAGAGGCTGTCCTTGGAATTTGAATGAGGCAGAACTTGTTTGATCAGCTTTCTCTAACTCTGAACTTTCAGCATTCAGATGAATCAAAGTGATGAAGTGTACATTCAATCTATATTCAAAATCTAAGGTTTTCATGCCAATTAAATCAGTAATCTTTTAATTCGACCAATTAGCAAACCAACAGAGCACACTGTTTGGGAGCCAAAAGAAAAAAAAAAATCTAATTGATTTTCTCCATAGACAAATAGATTTTTAGCAAGGATATATAAACCTTTCAAGACAGAGTGATCATGAGCCTAGATGATTTCTAAGAAGAGATGATTTATGCTTTTGTAGTGGCAACAGGTAATGCTATTTTTACTTGTAACTTAATAAAGTGTCACTGCCAAATTCTCAATATGATAAATATGCTACCTGAAGAGAGTGCCACCAATCAGAGAAGCCACTATTACCACTGAAATGGGAAATGTTGTCTGTGTTTACATGTTTCAAACAGACCGTTGGCCTGTGCATTAGTGGTATGGACTGTTCACACAATCTCATGGCAATTCATAAATATTTTACATTTTGGAAAATTGGTGGCTAATTCGTACAATCTCATTTGTTTCCTTTCATGCAATCTGTTTACGTCCCACCCAGGGGTAGACTTTCATGCTTACTTTTTTCCTAATTTTAGTTCATACGAAATCACAACCTTAACTTATTTTCCCCATAAGATCTAGGGTGCATTAGGATGTGTCATTGTAGAAACTACATTATATTGGCAAAAGTTTTGGGATCCCTGCCTTTACATGCATATGAACTTTACTGACATCCCATTCTTAATCTGTAGGGTTTAATACGAAGTTGGCCCACCCTTTGCAACTATAACAGCTTCAACTCTTCTGGGAAGACTTTCCACAAGGTTTAGGAGTGCATTTATGGAAATTTTTGACCATTCTTCTAGAAGCACATTTGTGAGGTCAGGCACTGATGTTGGACCTGGCCTGGCTCACAGTCTCCGCTCTAATTCATCTCAAAGGTGTTCTATCAGGTTGAGGTCAGGACTCTGTGCAGGCCAGTCAAGTTCCTCCACACCAGATGCACTCATCCATGCAGTCATCTTGGATCAGGAAGGGGCTATCCCCAAACTGTTCCCACAAAGTTGGGAGCATGAAGTCCAAAATGTCTTGGTATGCTGAAGCATTAAGAATTCCTTTCACTGGAACTAAGGGGCCAAGCCCAACCCCTGAAAAACAACCCCACACGAAGTTTGGAGGTCTGTAGCTATTGACTCTGTACATGGCCTACCACTTTGTGGCTGAGTTGCTGTTGTTCCCAGTTACTTCCACTTTGTTATAATACCACTAACAGTTGACCGTGTAATATTCAGTAGTGAGGAAATTTCACTAATTGACTTATTGCACAGGTTGCAACCTATTACGGTATCACACTTGAATTCACTGAGCTCCTGAGAGCGACCCATTCTTTCACAAATGTTTGTAGAAGCGTCTCCATGCCTAGGTGCTTGATTTTATACACCTGTGGCCATGGAAGTGATTGGAACACCTAAATTCAATGATTTGAAGGGGTGTCCCAATACTTTTGGCAATATAGTGTAACTAGCTATTCATGACTTTTTCCCAAAACCGTTTGAACTATGTTAGTTCAACGATATAGGACTGTGGAACAAATGTCTATACTTATATCAGCAAATATCTGGATGCCGACTGTGACTGTGGAGACACAGTCAGTGGGGCCTGAGATCTGCTTGGTTACAAACTTGGTTACAAAATTTTAGAGTGAGTAAATGATGACATAATTTTTATTTTTGAGTGAACTATCCCTTTAATATTGCAGTTAGACATGTGAACAGTGAAAGAGCTATACATTTCCCATGTGTAGATCTAAACTTTGAAGTTACATGGTACATATTTAGTGCTTTAAGTTGAAAATGGGAAGCAGATTTATTTAAACAAACGGTCAAGTTGCACACCAAAAAATTCTGAATTAAAAAAAATGTATGAACAATGTTAATGTAATAATACATGCTGAATCAAATCCCCTTTCTGACTGAATTCACAGCCAGTGGACTGCAGCACTGGCTTCATTTGTTACATTTAGCAGTGTATCCATGCATTGTCATTGCTTAGTGATGTGATGGAGCTTGCTAATCTTCCTCTGCCAAGTTATACCTTACTGTTCTGTTTAGTCTTTGTCAAGCCATTAGCTAGGGACACATTAGGGACAACAGACTCTGGTCCCTTTTTTTTCCCTTCCTTGTCATTGATTAAAATGGGCCCTGTATTTTATTTCACCTCCACAGTAGCCAATTCGTCTGCTTGACAGATAGTTCTGCATATTCCCTAACAGGGGGGGCCATTTATTTAGCTGTCGAAGAATTAGATTAGGGCCAACAGGACTGATTTCATAGTCACGACTGGGCTAAAGAAAAAATAATAAAAGTCAGGATGCAAACAGGAGGGCATATGCTCACACTGTCAGTAATATAAAGTCAACATAGTGCAATATAGTAGAATCAATAAGACTGATTGTATATAATTGTGGTGCTGTAGATGCTTTTATTATTTGTCTTTTAGAGGCTTTTTTTTTTTTTAGATTGAGTGTTTGTTTTTTTGTTTTTTGTCTTAATGTGCTGTTTCGAGTGAAAATGAAGATAAATTAATTGGAGGGTGAGAATACAGAAGTATAATTAGCAAGTGTGTATATGTTTACGTACTTAATGATAAATTATTTGTCTTTGTCTCTGTTGTCTCACTGGTGCTGGAGGAATTTCGACAGTTTGATTCACATATTAGTGATTCATTTCAGTAGTACGTTCTCTCACAACACTTTCTAATAAATAGGGACTTCTCATCTGCAGTCTTCATTAGTGTACATTTATAGAATTTTAAATGAATAGTCTGTGTATTTAAGTATGTAAAAATAATCATACTTTAATCTGTTGCATTGATCTAAACTAACTACTTTAACAATCTTACCAAAGTAATGGAACGCGTTTTGTAATAGTACAAACAGTATACAGAGCAGCAGAGGGTATAATGACAGCACAGCTAATGAAAGACAGCGGTTGGCTAAACCAATTACACATGGCTGGTCACCCAGAGGGCATTACTGAGCACCACACAGGTTTTATACTTGATTAGAGCAGACAGTTGCAGCTACTCTCAAAGTGCTATTCTGCGGTATAAACTGTGCGGTTGTTAGAGACGTTAAGCAGTGATCTCTCTCCCAATGATGCAATGAGTGTGTAGGAAAGAAGTTACGTATGTGTTTGCATGTAATAGTGCAAAATCTGTACTATTTGGGAATGTAGTGAAATGTAGATTATTGCTGGGTCCTTTTGACCATGCCCCCTAGGTAATGCCCCCTAGGTGTCTCGTTGCATTGCACGAGGGGTATGTATGGCTGTTTTCTCCATGGTTGTCTGTGTGGTAGATGCTAAAAAGCATTTTATATGTTTGTTGTCTGCTAATAGTAATTTTGGTGGAGCTGGCGTTCATTTGAGTGCTTGCTGCACCCATGGGTGGTTGACTACTGTTGCTTTGCCGCTGCGCTCCACTGTACCTACGAACTGCGTGTGATGCCTGTTTGGGTGACTTCTGCATGTGGTGCAAGTGGTGACTGCCAGATAGATGATGTGGTTTGCACGATTCGGTACGTACGGCCCACTCCTTCTTCCCTTTGGCCCTCATAAAGGTCACTTGGTCATAATTCTTTTGTGTGTTTTAGGAGTTTAAAATCCCAGTGAACCGGAAGTAACAAGTGAGTTTTCTTCAGTGCTGTGACGTATTTCCAAGTGAAAGGGAATATTGAATAGAGGGCAGGGCTTAACTTCAGCGCTCCTCCTCTCCATCTCTCGTTGCCGTGAATCCTTTGGAGTGTGTGGTTTGGGACATGTTATTATTATTATTACTACGGGCATTATTGAAGTCCGGTGTCAAGCCTGCCACCCTAATGGTAAGCCCCAGCTCTGTTGTTGTGGTGTTTCGTTTATTTTTGTGTTTGATACTTTTAAACGTTATACTTTTACATTTTAAAGCAGGTGTTGCTGCTTGCTGTGTGGAACCTTCCCTATGTTATGTGTGATCTATTGAATGAGACTAATTTTAATTAACTATTTTGTCTAATAAAGATGTACAAGTTTTATACAAGGTACCCACGCCTCCTGGTCATTTCATGAGAGAACAGTAATATAGTAATATAATTTATGAACTGGAGTGCTCATTGCTGCTATTCGCCCGTGTAATACCTCTGATTGTCACAGGAAGCTTTCACACCCAGTATGAAGCTTTACTTTATGATAGTCTAATTCAGAGTGCTGAAGAGAACATAACAATCATAAGGCACCATTTCCACCCTCCCACTGACAGTACAGTATATGCCAGGAGAACACTTTGTGACTCAGTTAAATTGCCATGGTTATTGCCATAACCAATCATAGGTTTTTTTTTTTTTTGGTCCAGGGGGGACTTTAGGAGGACAGTTACCAGTGGAATTGTATTGAGCTCCAGAATGTTATGCAGAAGAAAGAATAAATCACTCTATAAAATGTGTGAATAAGTGAAATGATCCCTGGTGATGTGTTCAGTTTAGTGCTGGACTGTCTGGGGTAATTTAGCCATACTATCAGCAAGAAATTTGTAACACTGGTTTACCAAGGAAGTCTTGGTGGCTAGTTAAAAAGCATGTTGGAAACCATATAAGCTGGAAACCAGGAAAGCTTTCATCAGGGATGTCTGAACCAAGGTCATGGCCAGTTATTACAGAAGCTCCCCAATAGGAGTTTCACAAGTTCGCACTTACATAATAATAGAGTAAAGGTTATACGTATTTGGCGTGCTGTCTGTGGGGAGGGCTCTGAGCTCGGAATTTGGCCTGAACCCAGAGTATTCCCAGGTTGGGATAGAAGTAGTTAGAAGTAAGGAGATGGGGTGGTGGAGGGACACTGGAAAACTGTCATGGAACAGAGGCATGTCTGCTGTATATACACAGATCAGACATAACATTATCCTAATATTGTGTTGGTCCCCCTTTTGCTGCCAAAACAGCCATGACCCCTCGAGGCATGGACTCCACTAGACCCCTGAAGGTGTGTTGTGGTATCTGGCACCAAGATGTTAGCAACAGATCCTTTAAGTCCTGTAAGTTGCGAGGTGGGGCCTCCATGGATCGGACTTATTTGTTCAGCACATCCCACACATGCTTGATTGGATTCAGATCTGAGGAATTTGGAAGCCACACCTCAAACCATTCCTGAACCATTTTTGCTTTGTGGCAGGGCGCATTATCCTACTGAAAGAGGCCACAGCAACCAGGGTTTCCATGAAAGGGTGTACATGGTCTGCAACAATGTAGAAGGTACGTGTCAAAGTAGCATCCACATGGATGGCAGGACCCAAGGTTTCCCAGCAGAACATTGCCCAAAGCATCACACTGCCTCCGCCAGCTTGCCTTCTTCCCATAGTGCATCCTGGTGCCATGTGTTCCCCAGGTAAAAGACGCACACGCACCTGGCCATCCATGTGATGTAAAAGAAAATGTGATTCATCAGACCAGGCCACCTTCTTCCATTGCTCCATGGTTCATTTCTGATGCTCACATGTACACTATTGGAGTTTCGGCATTGGACAGGGGTCAGCATGGGCACCCTGACTGGTCTGCGGCTATGCAGCCCCATACGCAACAAACTGCGATGCACTGTGTATTCTGACACCTTTCTATCAGAACCAGCATTAACTTCTTGAGCAATTTGAGCTACAGTAGCTTGTCTGTTTGATCGGATCACACAGGCCAGTCTTCGCTCCCCACGTGCATCAATGAGCCTTGGCCGCTCATTACACTGTCACCGGTTCACCACTGTTCCTTCCTCGGAGCACTTTTGATAGCTACTGAACATTGCTGACCACCCCACAAGAGCTGCAGTTTTGAAGATGCTCTGACCCAGTCATCTAGCCATCACAATTTGGCCCTTGTCAAACTCGCTCAAATCCTTATGCTTGCCCATTTTTCCTGCTTCTAACACATCAACTTTGAGGACAAAATGTTCACTTGCTGCTTAATATATCCCACCCACTAACAGGTGCCATGATGAAGAGATAATCAGTGTTATTCACTTCACGTCATAATGTTATGCTTGATCAGTGTATATTTAGGTGAAATTAACAGTAGTAGTTGCTGCATGAGTCATGATTCAAGTGCAGCTGTCACTGAAAATGCCAAGCTCATTATTGCCTTGATCTTAAGTTAATCAAGTCAATGAAGTCGCTAACTAAAATGAAACCAAATGAGATCCTGATCCTGTTATTATATCCACTGGCATGGGTATTGAATCCTGATTTTGCATAAAGACTACTACTATCTTAATTAGACACTGTATATTTTTAATGCTGAATAAAAGCGTGCTGACATTTTAGTAAGTTTAAGTTCTGTAGGTTTTTGGATATTTTATATTGTTGAGTATTAATGTATGCTTCAGCCACTGGTCCACATCCAAAAATAGCTCTGAAAACTGAAAACTGGAGACAACTAGTAGGTAAGCCTAAAAGCACAGCAACCTCCCGTCATTTAATCAGTGAGAGTGTGAATGCCTCTTAAAGGACTAAAAGGGAGGAGAACATCCCCATCTCAAACTCTTGTAATGGTACCTCTGAGCTCTGTTTCTGTCCTCCAGGCATTGTGGTGTCTCTGTTGTAAAACCTTCTTTGCCCTCTGATACCATTTTAATAATGTGAAACGCTTCCGTATTGTGTTGAAAACAGTTCTCTAAAGGCGATGCACCAAAGTAAGCCTTGCAGATGTCATTCCCTCTGGCTCCTCAAGAGTATATGGCTTGAAATGTTCTATATAGTTATTGTGTTCAGCCTCAGTGAGCTGGTTTGCGTTATGCAAAAGGTCAAAGGATGTGTCATGGCTGCCAGAGTTATGTTGTTGTGGTTTTATGCCTCAATTTTTTACCTCAATTTGTCTAGAATTTATGTTTTAGCGCACTAAAACATCGAAATTGCCAGCCTCCCATATGGCATGGCAGCGATGCTGTGACTAGAAAAATGCATAGCCGTACATATGTCACATTCGCCAAGTAGAGTGCTACACCTGGTCACCGTCATTGGTTTAAATTGCCAATTCCTCAGTTTTACAAAAATATGTTGCTGTCTCCACATAATTCAATGACCACCTGTGATTGGCGATTTGTGTGGAACCCTGTCTGTGAACTCTGCCCCGACTCTCCCTGCCGCTTTCATCAGAAATGGAGAGCCGGGGCTGAGAGTGAGAGGACATATCTGTCCGGACCTCTCTAGCTGTAATGAAGGAAAGGTGATGGGGCTTCTTGGTATTTTTCTGCAGCAGTCATTAGGGACAGTGGGGCTGCAGCTTCAGGTGAGCACAATTAAACGGCTGTCTTGTCAGCTTAGCGTGAAGGTTGCCAGTGTGAAATTAATAGGTCTCTACTGCTTTTATGCAACTCCGAGTTGCTCATTTTTCCTCACTGGGAGGGTCAGAGGCTGAGTGTCCAGGGGGAAAGAGAGGAGAGGGTCAGTTTAGAGGAGAAACCAGAGGATATGGAGAGGAAAGGACTAAAGCATAGAGAGAAGAGATGTGTGTAGAAAGAACATCTTGCTATTTTTCCTCAAGGAGATCTCTTGAAGTATATCCTTTATGATGTCATAACTTAAAGTTTGCATGAAGTTGCTATAGTGTTTGTAACAACAATGAACGATCAGGGAAGAAGGAGGCGGGAACCGGCAAACATTTAAAAACTTTAATCCAAAAATAAACCATAACGTCGGCGGCAGCCCCTCACGGACGACTGCCGCCTAAAAACAAAACAAAACACAAAATAAAATCCAGGCCTGGTCCTCTCTCGTCTTGCCATGTCGTCGCTCCTCCTTTTATACTCCCGTCACTCCTCCATGAGGCGCTCTCACGGTCCCCCGCCTCGCCACAGTGTTGTCTTCCGTATTGAGTGAAACAGCTTCTCGAACAAAACAAAAAATATATATGTAGGGTGGGACTTGCTTTTGTCCATCAGGTATTGATTGGATGGTTGAGGTTTGCTATCCGCTTGTTATGCACATCACATCATGAGCGTTTGTTGTTTTCTTGGGGCATCTGGTAGAGTGTCACTGCTTCCGGGTCCAAACACTCTACCAGATGCCCCAAGAAAACAACAAATGCTGCTAATATACACTCACGATGTGATGTAACACTACTGAAAAATTATAATCCTAAACTTTATCTCTGTACCGAAACCCCAGGTGGCCAGACAGTGATTCATTTTTTGTAAATCTTTTAACAATTTGTGTGCAGGGATTGTAGTGTACATTGTAAGTTTGTTGAGAGAGTATTTTCAAGTGAAACGAGTAGAGGCTTGGACCCGGATTCCTTACGTCATGACAACAAGCGGATTGCTGTGATCTGTGAGTGACAGGTTGTCCCGCCCTCGTGCCAATAAACACGTCATCAGAGAAGAGATGTTGCTGCAAGAGGGAGGGGAAGTTATTTGGATTAAACATTACAAGAGCACATAAATAAAAATAAAAAAAATGATGTGCACGGATAAATTATCCTTACAGAAAAAACACTTGAACTTCCACATGTGATCACATGGATTTCACATTGGAACTGTTCCAAAGCCATGTTTCCCATTTGTAAAGTATGTTTTGCACGTGTTACACGTGACCACATGTAATATTCCATAAAAGCTATTGTTTTTGTTTTTTTCATGGTGACTTTAAAAACAGTGGTAAAGACTTTTCTAGTCAAATCCATGCTGTAATAGTTTACATTATATATAAATGTTTTAATTCTATTTTATATATTTTAAATACTTAAATATTCTCATGTATAATTCATATTTTCTTCTACAATAAATAAAATTTATATAAAGTTATATTATTATTATTTATTTTTGTTTACATGATAAATTAATATTTTAACGTTGCAGACCATATGCATTTAGAAATTCTATAAATAAATATGTGTGTGTGTGTGTGTGTGTGTGTATATATATATATATATATATATATACACACATTTTATATATATGTATAAAATCCAAACATTTGGTGGTTATTAAAAAAATTATGTTTTTGAAAGATTTGATCTACAGTAATACAGTAAAACAGTAATATTAATATTAATATATTTTCAAATGTAATCTATTCATGCATATTTTCATCATCATTACTCCAGTCTTCAGTTTCACATGATCCTTCAGAAATGATTCTGATATGTTGATATGCTGCTTAATCTATGTTGAAAACAGTTGTAATGTTTAATATTTTTTGTGAAACTGTGTAATTTCTTTCAGGATTCTTGGATGGATCTTTGCTGACACTTTTGATCAATTTAATGCATCTTTGCTGAAGCATGTTTATCGAATTATTATCGAATTACTATTTGGCAGATATTTATTTTAAACATGTTAAATGTCTACTCATATCATTACTCATCTAGGCTCATCTACTTCTTTTATCTTTTGCAGTCACTACTTCAGTCCAGCACTGAAGGAAACCTCCACTGGGCCTTTACTAATGGTCCCATCTCTGACTGACCATGCTAACAATGAGGGTCATGATTGGACCCCTTGCGGAGCAATAAAAGCCTTTAGACTGTAGCTGGGATGCAATGAGCCACCCATTTGTCTTTCAGTTACACGCAGATGGACAAGGCTAATGGGCCTGTGATGGCAGGCTATTGAATAAAACCTGTCACCACTCTTAGTAGTGTGCTAAGGCCTCACAGCGGAGAGGTCATCTCTCTCGGGTGATGGGGTGGGAAAGGGGTCGTATAACAAGATAGAGGGCACTTATTTGATGCTATTTGGATTTGACAGAGAAAATGTATGTTGGGTTTCCAGGGCATTCGATTGGCACAGCAGTTGCCAAGACAACCAGCACCTCAGATTAGTCATATTAAATAAATTGTTTGTTACAAAATGCTTTCCTTTAAGGCAAAGTTTGATTTTGGAGAAAAATGTTACTTTTCTTTTGTCCAAAGTAGTTATTAAACTCAATTTCACTCAAACTCAAAGAGTCAGAACTCTGTGCAGGCCAATCAAGTTCCTCCACACCAAAATCGCTCATCCATGTTTTTATGGACCTTGCTTTGTGCACTGGTGCGCAGTCATGTTGGAACAGGAAGGGGCTAAACTGTTCACACAAAGTTGGGAGCATGAAATTGTCCAAAATGTCTTGGTATGCTGAAGCATTAAGAGTTCCTTTCACTGGAACTAAGGGGTCAAGCCCAATCCTTGAAAGAAAACCCCACACCATAATAATAAACTTTACGGCACAATGCAGTCAGACAAGTACCGTTCTCCTGGCAACCGCCAAACCCAGATTTGTCCATTGGATTTCCAGCCAGGGAAGTGTGATTCGTTACTGGCGGTGTGCTTTACTCCACTGCATCCAACGCTTTGCATTTTACTTGGTGATGTAAGGCTTTGATGCAGCTGCTCGGCCATGGAAACACATTCCATGAAGCTCTCTACACACTGTTCTTGAGCTAATCTGAAGGCCACACAAAGTTTGGAGGTCTGTAGCTATTGACTCTGCAGCATGCGCTGACCCCGCTCTATGATTTTTACATGGCCTACCACTTACTGGCTGAGTTGCTGTTGTTCCCAATTGTTTCCACTTTGTTATAATACCACTAACAGTTGACCGTGGAATGTTTAGTAGTGTGGAAATTTCACAAATGGACTTATTGCACAGGTGGCAACCTATCACGGTACTATGCTTGAATTCACTGAGCTCCTGAGAGCGATCCATTCTTTCACAAATGTTTGTAGAAGCATCTCCATGCCTAGGTGCTTGATTTTATACACCTGTGGCCATGGAAGTGATTGGAACACCTGAATTCAATGATTTGGAGGGGTGTCCCAATACATTTGGCTATATAGAGCCCATGGCCTGCCTATGTTTTGGTCTGTTCAAGCGTGGATTTGTCTTTTTGCCAGTAGTCTAAAATAACAAAAGTCGAAAAGATGCAACATAATAAAAAGGAAAGTGTTGTTTATGTCCTTTTACGGTTTTATCCTATGAACCTATGTGTTCACACAATTCATTCTAGTGCTAAGTAGACCTATTCACATAATCACTACTGCTGTTCCTGATTTTATTTTTAAAACATATCAGACATAGTTCAACTCAATAAGTTCACACCATCGAGATTCAACACCTTCCCACAGAGATTTCATCAAGTGAAGGTGACACGCAGGTGAAACCATTTGAGCTCTGACGCATTAGTCTTTACTCCACAGCATCATTCATCATGTGCAGATAATGATTTTACTTCTCTGAAAGTTCTCTGCAGCAATTTCTTTCAACTTTTTTTTCTTGTTCTTTAGTAGGTAATGCACTGAGATCATATTTCTTCCTAATCAACGTTCGGAAATATGACAAGTTTTTGAGTAATGACTTAAAGTGAAATTTCTCCATAGCATCTTTCAAGTTCCAATGAAGAAATAAAGTCAGAAAACATGAGGGTGAGTTAATGATGACTTTTGATGAATAAATGATGCATTTTCATTTTTAGGCTGAACTACATAAAAGGTGCAGTATGTAATATTGACTGCTACAGATTTCAAAATATTGGAGAGAGTTGTTTCCTCTGCCTCCTCCTCCTTAGACTCTATGCTCACGCAGGTTGCCAGATTGAGGGCACGTAACAGGACCTGAGTGCAATTGACAATGGAAGACGATGAGCCATACACTGTGTTGTTTAGTTATTTATCTGCATTTTAATATGACTCTGGTCATAGAGCTTTACAGATGGATGCCGAGGCTTTTTAAAGGTCAGGTTGAATCTGCAATCTCTGACCCAGTTTGTTTGCTGGCTTTTATGGCTGCAATTAGATGTGTTTTCCGTCAACTGGTAACCCAGGATCGTGAAATACTATTGGGTAAATTGGCAGTGGGCGGGATCACACGGACCAAAACTAAAACAGATATTCTGACACTGAATGCACATTTCAAAGTAGAATAACTGGCTGTATTGTTTTTCAGAGAAACAAGTATGTGAACTTATTTTGTTTTCTAAATATCTGCAAACATATGGAATTTTTACGCTTTAGTATAGTCAAGAAAAAAAACCTTCCAATAACATATTAACAGTTTCTGCTCTGACATCTTTAAAAGATATGCATAAGCAATTTGACTTATTATGGGATCAGCAGTCCTTTCAAGTTCATCTTCCTCCATATCAAAACAAGCATATGTTCAAAAAGTAAAGAAGTGCTTATATTATATTCACTGGCCAACAGAGCAAACCTCTGTGACGTCACACGCTGTGGTATTGCAAGATGGCGGTGCCCTTTCTCCAAAAGCTATAACAAAAACATCATTTTTTCTTTAAAATGGTTACATTAATCGTGTTTGTTGCATATTTTTTATTAAAGTGGAAATCAGTTTACTAAATAATGTAAACTAAACTTGACTGACTTCTTCATTTCCACTTTAAATTTGTATGCTGTGTATATTGCATTGAGAGTCTCTCTCTCTCTCTCTCTCTCTCTCTCTCTCTCTCTCTCTCTCTCTCTCTCTCTCTCATCCTAATTGCATGTAACTACACTGATTATATCGGGTCAGAAGTGGCAGCCACTTTTCCCATGTTTACACACTCATAGCTCAACTGAGAGTCCTTGAACTATCAAAGGGTTCCATCGGAGGACCACTGGGGCCTCCAACCTGACACTCTTATGGTCTGAGTGAGACACACAGAAGTGCTCACCTCCCTCTCTTTGTTTACTAGAAGAGTTAAAAAGCCTTACAGGCTGTGAAATTATATTTCCCCTCTATCACACACACCCGCTTGCTGCAGACCATGAATAAATGCAAACCCAATCACTACAGGCTCATTTTAAGCACTAGGAATGTTCCCTCAATTTTTTCCACTTTCTCATGGTTTAAAATGGGAAAAGAGACATTTTAGATGAGTTTGCACTTGAGTAAATGAGAAGTCAAAAAGTGCCCCGTTCCTATGGAGACATGAGTGTGTCAAACCATAGCGCTTTGAATCTCTGACTCGCCATTCCTCAGAAAAAAAACAATGTGCATTTCCAGCGTCATTACTAAGAGAACAGCTCAAGGACATGTTTTCACTCTCATTGTTCTATAGTTTTCCCTTTCGTGAGGAACGTTAGAGTAACGTTTATTTCTCTCAGGCAGAAATAATGGGAGCATCCTCTATTATTCAAAAGCTGCCACATCTGGCATGTAGATAAATCTGATCTCACTCAGCCCACATAATGCTATGTACAGCTGTGTACATCTATCTATCTATCTATCTATCTATCTATCTATCTATCTATCTATCTATCTATCTATCTATCTATCTATCTATCTATCTATCTATCTATCTATCTATCTATCTATCTGTCTGTCTGTCTGTCTGTCTGTCTGTCTGTCTGTCTATCTATCTATCTATCTATCTATCTATCTATCTATCTATATCTATCTATCTATCTATCTATCTATCTATCTATCTATCTATCTATCTATCTATCTATCTGTCTGTCTGTCTGTCTGTCTGTCTGTCTGTCTGTCTGTCTGTCTGTCTGTCTGTCTGTATGTGTCTATCTGGCTGTCTGTCTGTGTGTGTGTGTGTGTGTGTGTGTGTGTGTGTGTGTGTGTGTGTGTGTGTGTGTGTGTGTGTGTGTGTGTGTGTGTGTGTGTCTGTCTGTCTGTCTGTCTGTGTGTATGTCTGTCTGTGTGTATGTCTGTATGTCCATCTATCTGTGTGTATGCCTGTCTGTTTATGTGTCTGTCTGTCTGTCTGTCTATCTGTCTGTCTGTGTGTCTGTGTGTCTATCTGTCTATGTGTCTGTCTGTGTATCTGTGTGTATGTCTATCTGTCTGTCTGTCTGCCTGTCTGTCTGTGTGTCTGTCTGTCTGTGTGTGTCTATCTGTCTGTCTGTCTATGTGTCTGTCTGTGTATCTGTGTGTATGTCTATCTGTCTGTCTGCCTGTCTGTGTGTCCGTCTGTCTGTGTGTGTCTATCTGTCTGTCTGTGTGTATGTCTGTCTGTGTGTCTGTATGTCCGTCTGTCTGTGTGTGTGTCTATCTGTCTGTGTGTGTGTGTGTGTGTGTGTCTGTCTGTCTATCTGTCTATGTGTCTGTCTGTCTGTGTGTGTGTCTATCTGTCTGTGTGTGTGTGTGTGTGTGTGTGTGTGTGTGTGTGTGTGTGTGTCTGTCTGTCTGTGTATCTGTCTATGTGTATGTCTATCTGTCTGTCCGTCTGTCTGTGTGTATGCCTGTCTGTGTGTGTGTCTGTCTGTCTGTGTGTCTATCTGTCTGTGTGTATGTCTATCTGTCTGTCTGTGTGTATGCCTGTCTGTCTATCTGTCTGTGTATCTGTCTGTGTGTCTATCTGTCTATATGTCTGTCTGTGTATGCCTGTCTATCTATCTATCTATCTATCTATCTATCTATCTATCTATCTATCTATCTATCTATCTATCTATCTATCTATCTATCTATCTATCTATCTATCTATCTATCTATCTATCTATCTATCTATCTATCTGTCCGTCCGTCCGTCCGTCCGTCCGTCTAGTTACTGAAACCTTAATGTTGTTATTAATTAAAACAAAAAACAGTTGGTACGCCTGCTACTTAAATTACTTGATGTGTTTTGTAATCATTATTCTAGTATCTATGCTATTTAAACTTATTTGGCTTTAAAATTCATAAAATTAAGATTTTAAGTATTTATAGTTGGAAATGATCAAGTACAAAATTGAGACTGGGGTGAATAACCATAAGCCCTTGTGCTTGAATAATTTATGCATGCTTGGTCAAAGCATGGGAACATATCAGAACTTAATAGTCTGAGATATTTTGACTGTTATTTTTGCAATGTCATGTTCTAAAAGATTTTGAATAATTTTGAACTAATTCAGTGTAGATAGAGTAAAAACATTGACATTTCCAGTTAAAGAAATGGTTCACCAAAAAATCAAATGCAAAGAAGATATTTTGAAAAATGTCAGGATTTTGTTGTCCATGAAATGTTTATAAGTTAATCGGGTCTGATGTTGTAATAGGGTCAGAATGTCTTTTGTTTGTGTTCGATCTATTGAAGAAAGAATGTCATATGGGTTTTGAACGAAATGAGGTTAAATAAATTACAGAATTTTAAGTAAGGTCAAGACTTTGCAGTCAATAATTTCACAATTCAGCTTCTCACCTCAACTTTTTCCCTGTGTAGTTATTTTCAGGCACTTCATGCTGTGCTGAATGATATCCTTCATTGTGTCTGTAGAGATAATGAAACACTTCCTGCAATATTCAGCACCTGTACTGTCGGTGCCTTTGGGACCTGCATAATCTTTGCGTTTCTCCATATTCAAATTTGCCACAAATGAAGCATCTCTCCTCTGAAGATAAACAGAGGTCGTGTCTGACAGATGGCAATAGTTTAAAGTGGAATAAAGGTGGCCGAGGCTCTTAAAAATTCATGCCATGTTTATTCCTGATGTGATTTTTCCCACTCATAATGGAGGACAGAAACAATGCATGGCGATAAGATTTACAGGTTTTGTTCTTATTGATTCTGAGTCAGCACGCTTTATGCAAATGCCATCTGCCCTCCGTCATGACCTTCTGCATCTCCAGTCCGATTTGATCTTCTTGGATCCTTCTTTATTCATGCTACAGGTGCAGAGAGATATGCAAATATGCTTAGAGTCATGGTCTGATGCACTGTGGTTATGCTGTTGTTTTATGGTGAAAGTGGTTATATGAGAACAAAAATTCTAACCATATAACCTGAAGTCAATTGTCTGGCTATCACCAGACCAAGCTCAATTTAAGATTGAATATTGGTCTGGGGAGTCTGCTCTGTATTTTCTACTGCACAAGAGCATAATTCAAATGACTTTGTACGCAATTGGATAGTCCTTCAACCAATCAGACCACAAGAGGCGTGATCAATGGGCAATGACCCATCACTTCTCTATCCGTCGTGTTAAACCACCAATAGCGCGCCAGGTGGATAAGCCAGTCTGTGATTGGGTCCCGCAAAAATTTAACAGAAGCAGTAGAAATGAATGTACAGTGTGAATGTGAGCTGCAGGGCGAAATCAAATCGCTGGTAGATCAGGATGGGTTTGCCCAGTCTATAAAGTCAAGTCACTGTCTGTCTTTTTTTAATCTAACTTTCTGTCTGTCTGACTGTCTGTCTGTCTGTCTGTCTATCTATGTCGTTTCTATTTATCTGTCTGTCTATCTGTCTGTCTGTGTCATTCTGTCTGTCTGTCTATCTATCTATCTGTCTGTCTGTCTGTCTATCTATCTTTCTATCTGTCTGTCTGTCTATCTATCTATCTGTCTGTCTGTCTGTCTGTCTATCTTTCTATCTATCTATCTATCTATCTATCTATCTATCTATCTATCTATCTATCTATCTATCTATCTATCTATCTATCTATCTATCTGTCTGTCTGTCTGTCTGTCTGTCTGTCTGTCTGTCTGTCTGTCTGTCTGTCTGTCTGTCTATCTATCTGTCTGTGTCATTCTGTCTGTCTATCTATCTATCTATCTATCTATCTATCTATCTATCTATCTATCTATCTATCTATCTATCTATCTATCTATCTATCTATCTATCTATCTATCTGTCTGTCTATCTATATCTATCTATCTGTCTATCTATCTGTCTATCTATCTATCTATCTATCTATCTATCTATCTATCTATCTATCTATCTATCTATCTATCTATCTATCTATCTATCTATCTATCTATCTATCTATCGTCTGTCTGTCTGTCTGTCTGTCTGTCTGTCTGTCTGTCTGTCTGCCTATCTATCTATCTATCTATCGTCAGCCAACATTCTGTTTGTCTTGACAAACTGTTCTTTTGAATTATAAGTGATGTAAGTTTATTAAATTATTTCATTTTAATTATGTTTGCATTAGTTTCATAGCTAACTTAACACATCCTTTAAACCACATTTTAAGGATAAATAAAACATGTAATTTGTTTATGCAGCATTCTCTTTACTCATCTCACTTGCATAATAAACAGTCTAAATTTCCCAAACAGTTTTAAAACACGAACATATGTAAAACAGTGATAATTCAACAATATAACCAACATACTTTATCTAATCTTATGCATAAGATTGATGTTTTCAGTGGGTTTCTTCTCTGATGTTTGCATTTCAATGAATGATAGTGTTTCACTTCTGGCTGGTATTCACTTTTTGAGCTTCATAAGTGATAATTAAATGTCACAATAAAGGCTGTAAATGACTTGACTTTAGGAAAATGCCCCATCTGGGTTTTATATACAAATAAATTATCCGTAAAAATGTCTTTCTCCATCATTTAGGCCTATGTTTCTCTAGGGACTGTGTGTGTGGTTGTATAACAGTTTCATTGATCAATTCCAATATTTATTTTTTATTTTTTTAGAAACAGCATGAAAGTATATAATTGTCAAATTAAAAACATCTGATGAGGCCAACCAAAGTTACAGTCATTACCTCACAGAAAGGAGGGAGGAAATATCTGATAATCTTTCATGCATTGAGTAAAGGCAACTCACACAGTTCCACTTTTTCATTTTTAAGAGCTAATATAATTAACTTTCAAAGTGTCATTGCCACTTTTCCTCTGATACAGTTCCCCCAAAGTCATCTCAGTCTCAGAATCTAATTCTGTGTTACACCAGCAAACAGCTTTTTCACTTTAATGTGAATGCAATGCCCTGTGTGGGTATATGTGTGCTCACTCTTCACCATCATTAATGAGACGGTGGGAGAAAAATAAACATGTAAAGGGTATTTATCATGCCAACATTCTGCTATCTCCAACACAGCAGGAGAGAGATTCAATACGATTATCCTTTTGCCAGGTGAAATATGCATGCACTTATACACAAACATTGTCTTCCTGAATAACTATTTCTTCTGTGTTATCCTCATACAAATAATGATGCAAACCCATCCGGGTCAGAGATTCCTGCTTACCTAGAATGAGATGTGAGACATGTCTTTCACAAATACATGGACAATGGCATTTTTATTTCTTTTTTCTTCTTCAGCAGATGTGCCATTTATTTTCTAATGGGTTAGACGGGCCCCTGGTCTCTGTCTCATTAAAATTACTTTTTTCAAGGACAAAATGAAAAGTTCAAGGTTAAGCATGGGCTGAAAAGGGAAAGAAGAATGAAAAGAAGCAATTTTCCTGAGCTGTGTCTACGAATTCCAGATGGCGAATGCACAGTATGTTCTCAATAATTATTTTTGATTCAATTAAAATCATCTCAAAGCGCACTGAAATCTTATGGAATACATTTCTAAAGGTTGACAGGCATGTGAATCATAAAGCCATAGTTCACTCAGAAATGTAAATGATTTTATTATTTAACTCATATCTTTCCGAACCTGTATGGCTGTTCTCTTTTAAGGAGCATAAGAATATACGCTTTTTTCAATATAATGGAAGTGATGGGGCTGTCAAGCTTCAAAATAACCGGAAAGCACCATAGGAGTATCATTAAAGTCATTCATGCTGTAAGGAGCGGTTTTACTGCTAAAACAAAAGCTGAGATCCAACGCCCTGACCAAAACCCTCTCCCCCTCTCTACCTCCCTTTCCCCCCTTCCCCCTGATTCAAGTCCCAGAATGCAGATATACTACATATGATTTATCTTGTGAATCTATTGTTTTATCCCTTTCATGTCTGGTGTCTTTTTAAAGGTCATAGTGCGATTGGTAAAATGGTCTCAACATCACTGAAGTCACTGATAGGGTTAGAAAGATTGAAACATATGAGACTTGTGTTCTCTTTTTGAGTGGTCTCTCCAAAGATATCTGATCTTCTCCCCCCAAACTAGGTGTTTGTGTTGCAAATAGTTACAACCCTTTGTTCTGGTCTGGGTATTTAAGGAAGGGTAGCAGGGCTGCCATTTGGGGAATATTCTGTAGACAGAAGCCCCCATGCAGTGTTGTGTCAGTGTCATAAGAGACACTCACACACGCTGTATGTATTGTGCCAGATATGACTCTTTGAAACTATTTTCATATTACTTAATTGTATTTTATATTTTTATGCTGAAAGTTGTGTACCATAGATTCATGTTTAATTATGATGTTTAAGTTCTGTCTGGCCAAAATAAACCTTTGTCTTGATTTACCTTGTATTATTCTGAAACCATTTATTCTAGTATGGATCAATTTGGAGTCATTTATTTCCGCAATTCTTTTGCCAGAATAGATCAAACCGAGGAGCCCTGACTGAAGCATGGAGCGCAGCATACGGGATAATCTGATTTCTGACTATTACTGTATTAGCAAGTTGCAGCTTTCGTGACTATTACTAAAATTACACTTTTTGTTGAGTAAGCATGTGCGACCACTTAAAGGTAAAATATTCACTCTGTAATCCTCTGACTAATATCAGAACTGGCTAGGTTGTGATCGTGGGCGGCGCGAAACCGACGCGCTTCGTTCCTGTGCGATATCGGGTCCCTTGATGAACGAATATTTGAAATTAAGAGATACTAAGAGAAATCAACGATCCAAATTAAATCACAACTAAACTTATGATCAGCTGTTAAGTTACAAATGTAACAAATGTAACAAAGTTACAAAGAATTGGAGTCAGATAAAATTATTCATGGAGTCAGATTTAAAATTCGATGGTCATAAATTAAGTGAATCCAACAGAAGTGCTGAGAAGGCTTACACGCAGAAGTCCTTCGACCAGGCCATTAGATTCCGTCCTTGGGCTAACGGATGGACCTTACAATGCTGTCTCATGCACTATACGTATATTCCAAGTCATATTGTTAATTTGTGTGAAGAACAGACTGACATTTAAGTTATGGATATTTTTTTTTTTTTACCAGAAAACAAGATAGAAGTACAACATAGAAGTCACTGAAGTTACCAAGTAAGATCTTTACTTAAAAAATACCCTTAAAGAGTCAGAAGAACTGCATATGTTCATATGACACTTTTGTAGCCTACCCTTTTTTGTTATATTGTATAGAGCCTCACTCTAGAGCCAAGTGAGCTGATGCAACGATCAAACACACTGTCCTGAAATGCTCTCCGTTCACAAAAAAACAATCACTGATTCATTTGAGTCCCTGCACAGAAGTCCATGTGAGGCTTTCAGTGACTTCTTTTCGGTAGAAAAATATTCAAATATTGCTGTTCGTCGTTATGCTGTTGTCATCTTAAGATGGCAGAATAATATTTTGCTCAGGCTGTAAAAATAAACTATATCATGTGATAAATGTTAATCCTCATGTTCAAATTAGAGTATCACAGACCCATTTTTCTTTATCTTAAGAATTGATGGCTTTTACTGACATCTTATAAGAATTCATATTAACAACATCTCAACTTGATGACACACCTAAACAAAAAATGGATATTAAACAAAATGCTTTATTAAATGTATCTATTAGGTCAGGTAACAAAGGAAATTTAATATATATAAAAAAATGTAATAAATTATACTTTTGAAATTATTTTTATAGGCTAATAATTTAGATAATAAATATTTATTCATAATATTTATGAATTATTTTTAAAGATCCCCTGTGGTGAAAATTAAGTAAACCCTGTGGTGAGTTAAGACAAACCTGAGTATTTTCTCCTTAAAACTGCAGTGAAAAAAGACGTGTTTCTTATGCTGCGTTCCAGGCAGGTTTTTGAGCCCGTAAGTCACGACTTCAAACCACGACTCACGACTTTGTAGCGTTCCAGGCAAAGTCACGCCAAACTGCCTGAGCGCAAGGAATTGTGGTAACGTTAGCTAGATGTAAACAAAGCATGGCAGACCGCACGAGGCTTATGCTTATTTACAGTCATTTCTATCACCAAAGGTGTTTACTCCTTGCTTATTTGAGGGAAACGGAGGAGAAAAAAAATGGCGCTTAATGCAAGAGAAGCTGTTATACCTTTTATTTTACGTTATTTGTATATTTGGAAATGTATTTGGTGTACGACTTTCATAAACACCGCATCTGTAGGGGCTGCCATTGTTGTTTCGCGGGCTGTGTGGCGTCAGAGCTCGTAACTGGGAGTACATCGATCTAGTACGAGTTCACGGGTGGGAAGTCACGGGTTTGGCTGCCGCTCCAGTGCACTTTCACGGGTAGAAGGTTGGAAAAACACGGGTTACGGGTTGCCTGGAACGCAGCATTACGTCACAATCTACCTGGTAACCAATCACGTCAATGCGTGGGCGGGCTTTAGCATATCATTAACTATTCTCTAAAGCAGGGGAGTCTCAAGAGAAGCCAGGTTATCCCGGTATATTTTTCTGCTGATATGAAAAATCGGGTACATTTAGCAATACAGCAGGTAAATATGTATATGATGTATATTACGATGTTATGAACTATATGCCTTTCTCCACTGATGTTTTAAGTTGTTCAAAGCATTTCTAAGGATGCAGTTTTTTAGAAGGCAGACTGAGATGGCAAACGGAAATGTTGTTTGTGTAACACTGGCAACACATTATTAGCTGTTTGATAATGTAGTCAAGCCAAAAGCTAATCATATTAATTATCATTATATGTCCGACGTTGTAAAAAGTGATACACAAAACGTATTACCATTCTGATACATTGACTTGCGGACGAGCCTATATGAGTGAGTGGAGGCGGGGCTCATTTGCATATGCATGGCTCTACGTATACTAAATGAAGCAAGTATGCTATTTTAAGGCATGAATAAAAAAAATTCACAGGAAAAAAATTCATAAATATGTAAGATTTAGATATTTTGTTGATTTGTGTACTTATATTATCCCAAATGTTTCCAAGAATGTTTAAATCCAAAGAAATAAGCAATTTTAATCAGGACAAGGACCATGTCCGTGCGTCGCCAATGACATCATACCCGCAATACCCTCAATTTCCAATATTTTGTAGATAGCATGGAAACACCAAAGACACTTTAATAAATTATGTGTTTTATTAGACAGGTGAGCTGTTTGATCAACTGTTTGATGACATTCATCGACAGAAAACGAATGATTGTGATAAGGCTTATTGTTTAAATCTCGTTTTCTTTTTACCATGCCTAATATTGATCTAGCTTACTACAGTGTGCAACAAGTGTCTCATAGTAGCCGCCAAGTGAATGCACAGAGTAGCATTATAACATAACTTTCAACACACTCAAATGTATCTAATATGATAAAACAGCGCAGTGTTATCCCACATACACATGAGTGGAAAAAGCAAAGTGGTCATCTGTGGCATAATAAAAGCTCCACAAACTCAAGGCGTCATCAAGCTACGCCTTTGTTTTGAATTAGTGACGTCTAGCGGCGAAAAAAATTACATATTGTGGCTTTAAGGGATAATATCATTGACTACAGGAGGACTTATTTATTAATATACGGGAGAATTTATTAAGATATAAATAATGTTTCAGTGGGGTTTTTAAATTCAGTCATTTGCAACAGAAAATGTGTGTAATGGTTGGTTGATTTTGTTAGCACTTTCTAACATAGCTAACTTCATTTTCCAAAGGATAGCTTGACTATAAAGTGTGTAACATGTTGTATAGCATTGGTCAGGCGAACAGTCCCACCCCAAACTGACACCACGGTTGAGCCAATGTTTCTGTATTGAGCTGGTTGGGACACTCAAACAGGTCACAGTTTCTAAAGCCCCATAGTGTTTACATTTTCAGGGGAATCAAACTATGAACGGCATGCGTTTAGCTACTATGGGAGGAAGTATTTCACCAGAAAAAGCCATGCTTTAAATGTAACTTGTGTTAAAGTAGCTTCCTCAACACTGGGCCTGTTTATCTCTCAGTATGAGTAAGCATTATGTTATCGCTGGGTTTTGGCTGGCACAAACCAAACAAACTCCCAGCTCACGAGTACTACTCCGCATCCTTACTGAAAAAAGCAAGAAAACCAGAATAAAAAGGCTTTATCTCACCTCTGCAAATGTGCTGCCTGCGTTTCATTGGCCCCGAGCATGGCCCTCCCTTGTGAAATCCATTCCTTTCTCCCCTGCTAGTTCCCACAGGGCCGTGTGGGAGCTGAGCGCCTTATTGAAACTGCCATCTTATCCCAAGAAAAAAGAGAAATCACACAGACAGACCACTTCTCAAATAGACAAGTAATAAGTCTTGGTCAAGAGACGCAGCCTTTTTTGAGTATAAATTGGCCCCAGGCTTTAAATTTAAAGCAATTTTTGTATTACTCTGACGCTCGGAATATGAAATAAGTACAGAGCGAGAGAGCTTTGAAATTGTGCAGACAACAGCAGTTACTAACAGGAATGCCATGAGTCTGGTAACCAGGCAGCTAAAAAATGGCAAGCACATTTTAGAGAGGAAAAAAAAACAAAAAAACTTTAAGGTCAGCAGATAGTGAGACATATAGATTTCCCTGGAGCTCTTTGATTTAGACAATGCTACTGTAATATTATTTATGATTCTGCTTACAATTCTTCCATAATCTGACCTTACATTTGGAGCAGCAAAGGGCACATCTTGCTGTAATATCTCAAGTTGTGACTAAGCACTGCGTCAGTTTGGGGTATAAATGCTTGTAGGTGTTTTCAATACACCATGGTGTCCTGAAAATCACTTTCACTCAATTTTATTGTCTTCTTTATTATCCTCTTTTTATCTTCCTTTCCAAAATACGAAATAAATTATCTCAACCGATGCTGTAAATTGCACATACTGTGTAAATACATTACTATTATTAAAATAATGTGTTGTAAATAATTGCTGATGGATTCAGTGAGTTCATTCAGTGAATTAAGGATCCATTAGATTCAAATGTTTACTCCTAACTCCTAGGCTGAATCCGAAATTGCCCCCTAAACCCTCAATCACTATTCCCTACTTTAGTCCACTAATATAGTTCACTTGAAGGAGTCATCGGCTGTACACTAGTTATTGCAGTGCAATGTGGGATAGAATGAGTGCACTCAATAATGTCCACTATGGTTTTGGACACCACTACAAATGGCTGTCCCCTCAAATAGTGCCCTATTTAAGGGTATAGGGCATAATTTCGTATTAATTTTTGAATGGTTCATTAAAAGGACCAGCTCAAAAAAGTAATTTGTCCATGAATGGGTATACATCAGTTGACATGTATTTTTTTGATTCACTAAATAGAACCCATTCATATGAGTCATTTGTTCACTAATGGGACTACACCGGCTGTGTCCAAAGTCGCCCCCTATACCCTATGAGGGGACAGCCATTTGTAGTGGTGTCCAAAACCACAGTGGACGTTATTGGGTGCACTCATTCAATCCCACAATGCACCGCAATAACGAGTGTACAACTGATGTACCCTCAACTTTTCATTACTACTGGAGCTGCCAGTTTGCTACATTTCAAATTATTATTAAACAACGAGCACAAACTATGCAAAATCAGCAGCCTTTCCTGCGCACTCAGTGTCCGAATTCACTCACTCGTTTTCATTCACTTCAAGTGAACTATATTAGTGGAGTAATGTAGGGTATAGTGAATGAGGGTATAGGCGGCGATTTCGATTTCAGTCAGTGTTGTTCCACTCAATGTTAATGTCTTCAAATTGTTCATGAGTAGTTGAAAAATGTCTCCCAGTTCGTTTGACTTTAATGTGAGACCAAATATTCACTAGACGGTTCAAATCTGGACTCTAACCAGGCCAAAACACGGACTTGTTCTCAAGCTGCTTCTTGGCTGCCTTTGTAATTTGGGCAGGAGGATTGTCTTGTTGAACAATAGCATCTGATCATTCCTCTTTAGATAACTTTTCATTTGTGGGAAGCAAGCCATTCTGCAATACTCTCCTGTACTCCAAAGCATTAAAAGACTTTTCACAGTGAAGTAGCTCACCAATGCCAGCACAAAGACACCTCTTCCTCCATGCTTCACTGTGAGAGAGATGCATTTATTATTATATTTTTCTTCAAGGATTGTAGGTGACTTATTTTGCTGTTAAGTTGTTTCAGCAACCACTACTGAAAATCAACGCAAGAACACTGGCATCTTGGGATTTTAAGAATCAACATCAAGACCATTCAAATGAAGGTCGTGAGTAATCTGAACATTAATATTTTTACCCAGCATTAATATTTTGATACAGCCAGCCTTTCCTTTCCCTATTTTTACTAGCCTCTCTGTTTTGTAGGATCCTGGGCCAGCCAGTCCTCTAACATTATCTACACAGGGCCATCTGTTGGATCACTAGCTCAAGTAACAGTTCATTCCAGAGTCTCGTCCTCCTGGCTTGTATGGGATATTGCTTTCCATGATCTCTTCAACTCTGTATGAATTGTCTGAAGTGCTGAAGATGAAGAGCCACTCTTCTCACCCTCTCAGTTTCTACTTCTTCTGAAAGTGTCTTAAGGTAAGACCGGCTAGTGCAGTTCAGCAAAACACAAGTCCCTCATGGCCATTAAAATCATATCAGGTCTGAGCCATTAGCCACAGCCTGAGCCATTATTCATTTATTATTTTTATTTTGTTTTCCAGTGATGGCAAAGCTGTTATTAATAATATTTCATATTATAATCTGTTTTTAAAACTGCTGCATAATATATTGTATGGAAACTATATAAATATAGATAATATATCAAATGTTGAAAGTGAGACATTTTGAAATATCATGCCAAATGTTGGCTCATTTTGGATTTCATGAGAGTTACACATTTTCTCAGAGGAGTTTCTGCAAAATTGCAAAGAGTTTGAAGTTATCATCATCTACAGTGCATAATATCATCCAAAGATTCAGAGAATCTGGAACAATCTTTGTGCGTAAGGGTCAAGGCCGGAAAACCATACTGGATGCCCGTGATCTTCGGGCCCTTAGACGGCACTGCATCACATACAGGAATGCTACTGTAATGGAAATCACAACATGGGCTCAGGAATACTTCCAGAAAACATTGTCGGTGAGCACAATCCACATGCGCCATTCGCCGTTGCCGGCTAAAACTCTATAGGTCAAAAAAGAAGCCATATCTAAACATGATCCAGAAGCGCAGGCGTTTTCTCTGGGCCGAGGCTCATTTAAAATGGACTGTGGCAAAGTGGAAAACTGTTCTGTGGTCAGACAAAGTTCTAAAAGAGGACAAGGACAACCCAAGTTGTTATCAGCGCTCAGTTCAGAAGCCTGCATCTCTGATGGGATGGGGTTCATGAGTGCGTGTGGCATGGGCAGCTTACACATCTGGAAAGGCACCATCAATGCTGAAAGGTATATCCAAGTTCTAGAACAACATATGCTCCCATCCAGACGTCGTCTCTTTCAGGGAAGACCTTGCATTTTCCAACACGACAATGCCAGACCACATACTGCATCAATTACAACATCATGGCTGCGTAGAAGAAGGATCCGGGTTCTGAAATGGCCAGCCTGCAGTCCAGATCTTTCACCCATAGAAAACATTTGACGACCTAAGACAGTTGAGCAACTAGAAGCCTTTATTAGACAAGAATGGGACAACATTCCTATTCCTAAACTTGAGCAACTTGTCTCCTCAGTCCCCAGACGTTTGCAGACTGTTATAAAAAGAAGAGGGGGTGCCACACAGTGGGAAACATGAACTTTTTTGAGATGTGCTGATGCCATAAAAAATTAAAATCAACTTATTTTTTCCCTTAAAATGATAAATTTTCTCAGTTTAAACATTTGATATGTCATCTATGTTGTAAAATATTGAAATTTGAAATTTCCACATCATTGCATTCTGCTTTTATTCACAATTTGTACAGTGTCCCAACTTTTTTGGAATCGGGTTTGTACATATATTCAGATTTTAATGTTTCTAAAGTTATGTATACATAAATACTTTCAGGTTAGATGCTGTCAGTACATCCATAACTATTTATGCTCTTTTATTGGGTAGATTTTCTCAGTTTATCCACCACTATAGTCCAGACACATTGAGCTGTAGAGTTCATTTGGCAAGCGCAGGTTCAAATCTAACCGATTATAGCCGAATGCCATTTCAGTTAGTTATTTAGAGAGTTAAAATATTAGTTACTGTAGAAAATATTCACAATATAGCCAACCTATAATTCATCAAATCAGCAGAAAACGTCTGGCAGAGATGAACATTTCAGTGGATTGGGAAAAGGCAAAACATGAAGTACAAATTGAGTATAAATGGAAACAGATGTTGCAATTAAAAGTGAACATTTCTACTTGGCTGCAGATATCGGACCATTGATCTACATTTAGAGGACAGTAACTTTATTCAAGTATGTGTGTGAGAGAGAGAGACTTAGCCAAACTTCATAGGTAAAGCAGGTGTCAGTTCCGCAATCATCAGTTTCACAAACACAGTTTCTCCACAACAATTAAACTGAAATTATCTGCAGCATGTGCATTCCCCAATCAAAAAAACATGCAATTGGGCAAGTCCATTTTCTTTTATGACTAATTAATTTAGCGATTAATGAGTGTGAAGTGGTAAAAGGGTGGATGAATTATAAAGCCTTCTGATTTTGTCCAAATGCCAAGGCAGAATTGCATGCATCCTTCAAAGAACAAAAGAACAGGCAATCTGATTCATTAAAACAAGCTTAGTAAAAAACTTTTATTCAACAGATGAAGAGAAGTGCTGTGTTGCACATGAAGGCGAGTAAATTATTACAGAATTTTCATCTTTGTGTGTACTATTCTTTTAAGGCAGCACACTATTTTTGAATGCAGCTGATTTAACTTGACGAATTTTGCAATTGAACTGACTCAAAAGGCCCTATCATACACCCAGTGCAATGCGGTGCCATGCATGACTTAAGTGTTTTTTGCTAGTTTCAGCCCGACACAATTATCATCTTCACGTCCAGCGCCACGTTGTTTAAATAGCAAATGCTTTTGCATCCATCTGTTCGCCCATGGGCGTGCAGGTCTAAAAATGCAGTGTATACAGGTGCATTGTTTGGCGCGTTGCTTTTTTGAGGCAACTGAAAACGACTACGCCATTGACCAACAAAAACCTGAAATCAGTGCAGTATTTTTTGTGTTATTTAAAGGGTGCATTAGTAATATGCGTGTAACGTGTTGAAGTTCAACGTGTAGAAGAAGGAGGCGGGAACCGGCTAACATAAACAAACATAAATACAATAACGGCGGCAGCCCCTCACGGACGACTGCCGCCTACAAACAAAACAAAAAAACAAAACATAAAATCCAGGCCTGGTCCTCTCTCGTCTTACACTGATGCTCCCGTCACTCCTCCATGAGACGAGACCGGTGTGGCGCGCAGCTGACGCTCATCATCATTCGCCACCAGCCCGCTTTCACAGTCCCTCGCCTCGCCACAATGCGCCTATAGGCGGGTGCACAATGCGCGTAATCTCTGCTTATTACACATAATTTTTAAATATTAAAAATAAAAGGATTAAAAGGTAAAAGATTATTGTTGTGTACATGAATATAAAATGCCTACATGTCATAATGGATAGTTATTGCATGTATCAGAATTAGCCTACCTATTTGCAGTAATGACAAGTAAGCAGGCGTCATTGGACTAGCAAATCCGTTTCCTCGCTAGAGAAGCGTTCAGTTTTTCTGCTTTCAAATTCTGCCACGTAAATAGCGAATATATGCCATGGCACAAGCGCAACTGGCTTTTAAAGGGTAACTAAACCCCTGACCACAGCCTAACTCCACTCACTGGCAATATTTGAAAAATGCTGGAAAAGTGGGCTGAGCCCAGCAGAGACAGAGGGGACGAACCGAGGGCGGGGCTGAGTGGGGGGCGTGCACCTGAGACCTGCAGTGATGGATTGATTGACAGCTGTCTTAACTCCTGATGTCGACGATGCTAGCGAAGCAGCAGCACAAGAGAGAATGGGACCACTGACCTAATCTTTGAACAGTCAAATCCTATACTGAATGCCACTAAAAATAGATCAGATATATTTGTACAGATGTATTTTTGTTCAAATTAACTGAATCAATAGGCAGCGCAGGACCAATAAGTTCAAACCTAATAAGCTATTATAAACAGATTTTCTCAAATAAAAGTTAGACTATATACGCCAGCACGTTACAGTATTGTTGTCCATTACCAGCAACCACTTACGTGTCAGGGTTTGAAAACGCGTCTCATGTATAAAAAGTGACTGTACACATGACGGGTGACAAAAATATCGCAAGAAAAGCCTGACAACCTGACCATTTTTCCCATTGTTAAACTAGCAAAAGTGGATTCGGACACGCCCTAAGTGCACTTGCACCATGCACTTTAAATCATGCTTAGAACCCAAAGTGAATAACAACACTATTGTTGTCTGTGTCCCTGCTTATAGCTGAATGGAACTCATTTCATATTTGATGAACTTTGCACAGATATTGAACTGAACTGAATCGACACTGGGCTGACTTCAACTGAATAATGACACTATTGTCTTGTTTACTGCAGAATTTAAATTTGTCTCAATATTTGATGACGTTTGCATCATTGATCATTTTCTTGTTTATCACTGCTTTGAAACAATCTGTATTGAATAAAGCGCTATAGAAAACAAAGGTGACTTGACTTGACAGCCACAAACTGACGTCTAGGGCTGCAGCTTTAGTTCCTGAAGTTATGACATGACAATGAATCGGTAGTCTAAAATCCTTGAAACATTTATATTTGATAGGGCCTTTTGATTCTTCAGATAGGCATGTCTCATTGCTCTTCCTTGTGACGGGTAATATCAGATGCTCATGCCATTCTTGATGACGAGTTATTTTTTTGATATGTGGCTCCTTGGAGGTCAATGACAGGCTTTTGTGTTTTTACATCAAACATTGTGTCATGAGCACTGAATGGCATGACTTCTGTACTGAGAGATTAATAGCCTTCACAGAGAGAGCTATTGAGCCCATTCACCTCAGCCATGACACGGCCATGGCATGAGAGTCCTTCTCCGTAATCGTTTCCTTTTTCTCCTGTACAAAGCGCAGACATCATGGCAATCAGGAAACTCATTTTCTGCAGATTGGATATGACATTTGACACGGGTATGACAAATCTAATAAATACGCTCTTTATGCATGTGACTATTTCACTTGTGAATTCAGAGAGCATCGGCGAGGTCAGTCAGGAGAGGGCGGAGAAGAAATTGATTGTGAAATGTTTCTAGAGACTGTAAGAACAGTGGCTATTGCCACATTAATTATTGATGTAATTGCAATTCCAATTCAACATCCTGTGGTTCTTAGCCAAGTCGGTTCAGTTATGGTTGATGCAGGATTCGCAGTAGATAAACACATAAACAAAGGTGTAATCCAGACAGAAATGACGACAATAATAATCCAAACAGGGAAGGAGACAATAAAAAAATGCAACAGCATTACAAGCATACATGTAAAGACAACGACTGACAAAAGACAATTGAAACACAGGATGGTCACTGTGATTTTTCCAAGTCAGATATGATCCTGGAACAACATTCCTGTCTGAAAATTCAGTCCAAACCATATGATCTGATATATCTGATGATCGGAACATGTTGCAATTGGTGAAATCATGTTCACCGGGGTAATATACACTGGATAACAAGAGGCTAACAATTTTGTTGGGTCAACATTTTGTAAAACAACTTTGCCAATTTAGATCAACATATTTTTGTAACGAATGCAGATGAGAGTGCCCGTGGTTACCACCAGAGGGCACTCCATTCGGGACTATCGCTTCCCCAAGGACTACATTTCCCACATCACTCACTACCCGGACTTCCTTCCTGATTACATCCACCTGCACCTCATTACCTTGTTAGCTCACACTATATAAGCCTGGTCATGTCTGTCACTTATTGTGAAGTCTTGTCTTACTGCATTTCTTAGTGTTAGCCCTGGGTTCATGGTGCTTGGTTTTGTTAGAAATCTTGCCTGTGTCCCTTGTTTTGTTTGTCTGATTGGACTGCCTACCTGTGTATGACCTTTTGCCTTTTCTCTGACTGCGATTGTGGATTACCCTTTAAATAAAGTTGCATTTGGATCCTAATCCTTCAAGCCTCAGAGCAGTACATAACAATTTTGTTGATCCTGGAACAAAATTCCTGTTTAATCATAACCATATCCCTACCTCTAAACCTAATCCTACCCATAAATTATCCCAAAAAATCAGAGGTAAATGATGGTGAATAACACTGATGTAGAACCACCTAACTGTAAGACTAAACTTGACATAAACTGTAAACTTCTCCCTCAATACTGATTGGAATGTTGGAATTGATTGGAACGCTGTTCCAGGCTCAACAAAGATGTTGCACTTGGTGAAATCAATGGTGGTAACTAGAAGAATAGGCATACAGCACGGCTGTCCAGTCCTGAGATCCTGGAGGGCAAAGCCAACCCAAATTAAACACACCTGAACCAGCTAATCAAGGTCTTACTAAGGTCACATCCACACGAAGCCAGAGCTTTCCCTATCCAATCTTTTTTTTTCCCTCGTCTCAGGAAATATCTGCGTACATACGAAACCGCTGAAACAGACTCAAAACGATGTAGTATACATGCCAGGCCAGTGTGTGGCGCTGTAATTCTGCCACAGTTATACACTAAAAATGGAGAAGAAGAGTTGTGGCTAGAAGGGGTAGAGCAATGGTAACAAGTGAGGCAAAATCTCACGATAAAATAACAATAAATAAATTTGCTACTTACCAGATTGTGTTTTATTAACGCCTACACCTACCCTTACAATAATGCAAATACAGTAATTAAATGACGTAATATTGATGTGCGCATGCCCAGTGCCTGTAGTTGTATGTGCCTTCTAGTCTTTAATGTGCCAGACGTGGTGTGATGACATCACCATTTCACACAATATATGGATTGGCTGTACACACGAAAACGCAAGGGTGACGTTTTCAGATTTATCCACTCTGGGACCCGGTTTCAAAAAATATCGGTTTCAGGCTCCTAAAACGGCGGATCCGTGTGGACAAAACGCTGATACGATACAAAATTTTTACGTATACAGCTGAACGCGCCTCCGTGTGGACGGGACTTAAGGATACTAGAAACTTCTAGGCAGGTGTGTTGAGGCAAGTTGGAGCTAAACTCTGCAGGACAGTGGCCCTCCAGAACCGAGTTTGGACACCCCTGGCATGCAGGAACAAACCACAGGAAGTGAACAAACGGGAATAGAAACTTAAACGGGAGTTGAAAGAAACGGGAAATACACTTCAAAATAAAATTCCTATCCCTCTCTCTCTCTTTCTCTCTCTCTCTCTCTCTCTCTCTCTCTCTCTCTCTCTCTCTCTCTCTCTCTCTCTCTCTCTCTCTCTCTAGAGAAAATTAGAAAGTAGAAAATTATAGTATTAAGTAGATTATTATGCACCAAATGTACATGATGGTGCTATGACTCAACATAACATAATCATAATTATATGCCTTTTCAGAAATAGCTTATATCTCAATTGCCACTCTTTCTTGGATTACCAGATAAGTAGATATTTTATATTTATAAATAATTACAAACCAGCACTTTGTCTTTGTCCATTAGTCATTGCCATCTTGGAAATTACGAACTTCGCAAATCTGATGTCCTACCTTCAGTGCTGTTTCAAATATTATTTTAAAGTATGAGGTGAGATCATTCACCTATCACTGTCACAACTGCTATGTTGCGTGGAACTGCACCTAAGGCTTTCACTCACTGTTGAAGTTATGTATACTGATGAATGACGTAAAAGTTTTGATTTGATTTGAGTTTTATAAAATGCACCATAAGGAGATTAGCGGTGGAGTCTTGTGTGACTGGGTTAGTATTTTTAAACTGCTGTTCAGTAAATTCCTTGGCATCCTGTGATGGTTCATGGTCAATTCAATTCAAATTTCAATGTATGCACTGAAGAAAGCCAGTTTTTAAATGATATATGTTACTCAATAATGATTAGAAACTATGTTTCTCGTGAGAGCATGTTGGCCGTGATTGTTCTACAGTTGGTATTCAAGAGGTTAATCTTGGTTATGAAAGACTTCAGAAAAACAAGCTCCTCTCTACCGCTTAGCTTTGCCTCAGGCTAAAATCTTTGTTCTTCACATTTCTTTTTTGGGTTGCTTTCATTTTATTTTCAGTTTGTTGCCATTGAGTCAGTCAGACTTCAAACTGCAGGGTGTGGATGAGCTCATGGGTTAAGCGTGATATAAAAAAATTATTTACATTTGCAATCATTGAATTACAGTGCATGAACAAACACATACTGTGATCCTAAAGCAAGTCCATTAAGTCTGTGGTTATACCACACTGAGCATGTTCACTGTAGGTATATTACCAGAAGTCTTCAGAGAGGCCTCACTGCTATCAAGCTCTTTTCTCATTAAGAAAGAGATGAAAGCATAATGGCTGCTCCGTGCACACACTCCTAAGTGTGAAAAGAGGCAAAGCATATCAGATTTAGGAGCCGATGGGAATGTGGTCTCTGTTCTCCGTGCTGCATTGTGGCCTTCCTCTGGCTTGTTCTTGTACATAGCTCCCATTGCTCCTGTTATATCTCTGTTTTATTTTCCCCTGAACAGGACGGAAGCCATTATGTTAACACTCTAAATGGAGGTTTAATGATCTTGTGATCCCACACTGCTATGTTCTAAAATGCCATACGGAGTGACGCTCTTTAGGGCCGTCTCATTACACCATCGTGTCTTTGAGTCTATGAAAAGTAAGACACATTTAAAGACCCAAGGGGGCATAGAAGGAGAGACCTATGGGAGGGAAATATGAAAAAAAAATCTCACTGTGAAAATGCATTCAAATTATATGGTTACACTTTATTTCAATGGTCCACTTCAGACATTCTATTAACTATGGCCGCATTTGCACTGCAGGTCTTGATGCCCAATTCCAAATTGTTAACTATATAGAATTGTTTTGGCAACCAGATCTTTTCACTTATGCTCTGGGACCATTTTTGGGGATATTTGCCTGGATTTGGCCTACCCAAATTGAAAAGCTTCCCATACCCACATACAGTGGTCTAAATACACAATTTTGGTGTCATTTTAAAGGAAACCCTTTGAAGTTGCATAAACCACTTTTTACCAATCCTGGCAGAAATGGTACCAGAGTAATTTACTGTAAATGAGTTACTTTGTGTAAAACAAATGCCAAAGTGATTTTCAAAGTGAAAGTTGACATTCTAAGACAGATTCCAATCTGCTTCAGCACACCTGCCTGTGTATTTTCAAGAATTGATCCTAAAGGGCTTGATTAGCTTCAGCTGTCTTTGATTAGGGTTGGAGCTAAACTCTGCAGGACAGTGGGTCCCCAGGACCAGGGTTGAAGACCTCTGTTCTAAGCTTTCAAATGGTAGTACATATGGTCAGAGCTCCTCCACAGACATTTAAAATTTAAAGTATATACTTGATGATGTCATTCCGGACCCTGTACAGGGTCTGCAGAGTTTAAGAGGTTAAAAGTGACACATATATGATATCTGCATTTACACTGTACACTTGGCAAAACAACCCCAAGGCAGATGTACTGACCTGGAAATGCTTAAGCCGAAAAAAGGAAGTAAAAACGGCGTGATTTGCAAAGGATGCAGATGAAATGATAATACAAGCTTTTGCTTTCCGCACCATCTTTAAAGATCAGCAAAACATTGGTCTCTTAAGCCAGGGACACACCAAGCCAACGGTCGGCCATCAGGCAACATCGGACTGTTTTTTTTGTGTTTTTTTTCTGATTCAACATGCAGAATCGCCGCCGGGCTGTCGGTGAGAGAGAGATAGAACTCTAACTGGCTGTTGCTTTTTCAATGGCTTACAACTGGCATTGACGGGAATATCCGATCTATTCACTCACATGGCAGACGCAAATACACATATCCGATTGTTTTCAGATTGATTTCCATATATGAATGAGGCCTGGAACCGATCTGAGAATATCGGAATCCATGTGCTTTTTCCTGCTTACACATTCATGGATCATATCCGATCTGTGCCACTTGGGAGAAAAAAATCGGAATTGGGTCACTTCAATCATGTCATTTAAATGTGGCCAAACAGTAACTTTGCAACTACATGTCAACTAACTCTCATTTGACTATTAGTGGACTACAGTAGACTGTAAGGCTAGGGTTAGGTGTTAGGATCGGGTTAGTATAATAAGTTTTGCAATGTTACTTATAGTCTGTAGAATGTCTGTTGGGGGAGTATCAAAATACAGGGCCCTATCATACACCCGGTACAATGCAACACCAGACACGACACAAGTGTTTTTTGCTAGTTTCAGCCAGATGCAGTTATCATTTTCACATCCAGTGCCACGTTGTTTAAATAGCAAATGCACATCTGTTCACCCATGGGCGTGCTGGTCTGTAAGTGACGTGTGTTCAGGCGCATTGTTGGCGCGTTGCTATTTTGAGGCAACTGAAATCGACTGCGCCATCAGCCAACAAAAACCTGGTCTAAAGTCAATAGCACAGTATTTTTTCTGTTATTTAAAGGGCACGTACACTCTGCTTATTACACATACAGGGACACGCAGCAGCACACAACATGTTTAAATATAAAAAATAAAAGGATTCCTCTCTGGAGAAGCATTCAGTCTTTCCGCTCACAAATTCCGCCATGTAAATAGCAAATCCACCATGGCACGAGCTCAACTGGCTTTAAAAGGGAATGGGAGATGAGACTCTGATTGGTTTATTGCACGTTACGCCCAAAACACACCCATGACTCATGAAGAGACTAAGTACAATCCTTTTTGACCATGCACCTGGTGTGCAGACCTTTTTTTCCGTCGTTAAACTAGCAAAAGTGGATTCGGACACGTCCTAAGTGTATCTGTGCCATGCACTTCAGACCTTTTGTTCAGATCGTTAAAATAGGGCCCAAATTCTCATAATAGCCTACTCCAAAGAGAGTTAGTTGATATGTAGTTGCAAAATAGTTAGTAGAATGTCTAAAGTGGATCATCGAAATAGTGTTATTTTTCCAATTATTTTTCAATCAATTTCTAAATGTACAAAAAATTAATGAGATCACATTGTTTTACAATGTGCAAAAGTCAACCAGGAAGTAAAGCATATATGCATAGGCCTATATCTATTTTAAATGGACAGAAAAGTCAATATCAGTGCTTTATGAGACTCTCAAAGGTCAGGCCTAAACTTTGAGTCAGTTTTTACTCTTGAAACATGCAAAAAGCATCTGCTCTCACATGCAAGCATTGAGGTCCACAATACTGAGTTAAACATCAATGAGTCGCTGCTCCCATAATGCTCCAAGACGTGTTGTGAATCCCCACCAAAACCCTCCGGATGATTTGAGAAATGGCTCCCTCTTGCCTCTCTCTCTGAATCCACGAACGAGTTAATCACATATTAGTCAGCCTCGCTGTCATGAAGACACTGATATTTGCCTCGAAAAAGCCATGCTGTGGTAATCCCTCTCTGTGTATGTAGCTGGGTAATGATCATACCGAGCCGGCTAATCTGGATTTAGAGTTTGAAACACTGCCACTTGCGGCGAGTCCAATCCGCGGCTGTTATTTTTCACCCAAAGCTCCTCAGAAGATATTCACCTGGCAAAGAGGGGGACAAGACAACTAAAGGGATGCCAGCCGAGAGACGTCTGGCAGATCAGACTTTCCTGGATTGAGACGGATGTCAGGATTTAGTGAAACCTGCTCGAGGAATTATAGACTATTTATCCCACCAGGTAGACCAATGGTTTTGTGGGATACAACTGAGTTGCATTTTTTACAACAATTTGCGATTTGAACCCTTTAAATGTGAAATTTGCAGCTTTTAATTTGTTTTATTTCTTCGCAAACAATCGCAAACAACCTAGAACACCTACGTAACATTACTCAGCATTTACTAATGCTGAGTAAAATGTAATAATTTTACTTATGAGAAACTTTCAACAACAAAGAAATTAAAAACTGCTTCCATGAAACTTCAATATATTGCAATATTTTGACCAAACCTACGAAGACTTTGTTTGTATAAATAATATATATTTATAATATAATATTTATATGTAAATATGTTTATAATACCATTATACATTTAATACCATGCAGACTTTTTCTTCACAACAATAGAGTGGTGCAGGGATGATGTAAAAACCAGAAGACGTCACTGGTTCCCTCAAGATTTTCCTATAGGGTTTTTATAATAATATAAAATTATAATAATTAAGTGTATTATATCCTTTTAAAATAATTAGATACATTCATTACATATATCACTTTACTCTATATAATCTATTTAGTTCGAATACATTTTTAATACATTTAAATAATACATAGTTTATGTTTTGTAACCCTAACCTTAACCCTAACCCATATTGACTAAGAAAATTATTTTAAAAATGCTGTCTTAATAATAAAAAAAATGTAAAACTACACTCACCTAAAGGATTATTAGGAACACCTGTTCAATTTCTCATTAGTGCAATTATCAAGCTGATTCAAGCTGATAGAAGAGCAACTTTGACTGAAATAACCACTCGTTACAACCGAGGTATGCAGCAAAGCATTTGTGAAGCCACAACACGCACAACCTTGAGGCGGATGGGCTACAACAGCAGAAGACCCCACCGGGTACCACTCATCTCCACTACAAATGGGAAAAAGAGGCTACAATTTGCACAAGCTCACCAAAATTGGACAGTTGAAGACTGGAAAAATGTTGCCTGGTCTGATGAGTCTCGATTTCTGTTGAGACATTCAGATGGTAGAGTTAGAATTTGGTGTAAACAGAATGAGAACATGGATCCATCATGCCTTGTTACCACTGTGTAGGCTGGTGGTGGTGGTGTAATGGTGTGGGGGATGTTTTCTTGGTACACTTTAGGCCCCTTAGTGCCAATTGGGCATTGTTTAAATGTCACGGCCTACCTGAGCATTGTTTCTGAGCTTCGTGCCCTGGATGTGCATCCCACAAATCTCCATCAACTGCAAGATGCTATCCTATCAATATGGGCCAACATTTCTAAAGAATGCTTTCAGCACCTTGTTGAATCAATGCCACATAGAATTAAGGCAGTTCTGAAGGCGAAAGGGGGTCAAACACAGTATTAGTATGGTGTTCCTAATAATCCTTTAGGTGAGTGTATATACTATGGATTCATTTTAAAACATAATTTTTAAACTGTTGAGAGTTGAAAGACTCTTGCCCAGCGATTTGTATATTCTGGCACCCCGACTGAGCCTGGTTTCTCCCAAGGTTTTCTTTTCTCCATTCTGTCACCTGATGGAGTTTTGGTTCCTTGCCACCGTCGCCTTTGGCTTTTGGCTTGTTCAGTTAGGGACACTACATTTTCAATTATATTACTGATCTGCCCGCATTGACACTATATGATAATTGAAATGAGCTAGATGACATCACTCCAAAAACAGACTACTGTACAGCCGAATCAAATTATGTTGCATTATTTTCCTGTTTAACAATGTGAAGCTGCTTTGAAACAATCAGCATTGTAAAAAGCGCTATATAAATAAAGGTGACTTGACTTGACTATTCTCAAATGTCAGGGTGGCACAACTGCAAACATGGCTCTTTTATTATGAATTGACAAGGCAAGAACAGTAAACATGATAATGCATCATCCAGAGGAGCCCAACTGATGGTAGAGTGAAAAGGTTTGTAGAAACTGGTAAAAACTGCCGTGTCAGGTGGTACAACTGCAACTATTGGTTGTACCGCCTGACACAAAAACAGTCAAAAAATTAATTTAAACACTGAAATGTTATTTAACAACCAAAACACGTTGTTCATGACTCAAAAATATGCATTTTACACCTTTTTTGAAGCTTTATATTATATATATTCGATTGGTCGAGTGGCGTTACAAGAGCAACAAATACAAGTCAACAGCACTGGGACTTTTACTGTTAGTATTACATCGCTTGTCTTTGTTTGCCCAGTCAGTCCCAGTCTATGCATTTAGGACCTCAGCGCTTCTTTCTGCAGGTTACATCGAGTTATTTGAATCACTTGCTCGGCCAAAAACCTTGTGTAACTCTCTGTGCTGTGGCTTAGTTTGAAACGGTTTTCATTTGTATCTTTTTGCATCAAATTCATTACTTGTGGCACATATAAATGTTTCTATTACTGAAAGATAACAGTTAGATTTGTAGTAGTCCGAGTTGTCAAGTACTGTGTAAAAAAAGTGTTACAATTGCTTCGCCAGTCACCGCTAGTTTTTCACATCACTGTCACTGATGTGCCTGAAAAGTTTATTATCTGCCAGAATCACAAATAAATCCTCCTCTGACTAAATCACTTTTGAGTAGCTTACTTTTAATGTCCCTATAGTTCTGAAATCTTGTGACAAATTTGATAGCTTGCAATAACTTGCACAAGCTTAAATAGGCAGTGCAAACATCCCTATGAACTTTCCCAGACGTATCCATCTTATTCTGTTCAGGTCAGGAAACCTGACAATCTGACACAAACAGGTGAGCTGCTTTTATTGCAATCACTGTAACAGTGGAATGAGGAGGTTTGAAGCCTGTTGGATACAGAAGCAGGGGTCTCTGGGAATTAAATCAAAGTGAGAAATGAGGAAGGAAATTCAATTAGATACTTCAATTAATTTTCCATTTCTGAATTCTGTATCTTAATACATTTAAAGATGGCTAATGGAGTGATGGACAGATGGGGGACTTTCATTTGTTTCTCCTCTTCATCCTCAATTAATGATAGATGTATTAAAAATCTTTAATTAAAACTAATGTAGAATGAGATGCAGCTTTGTACGTATGTAATGAGGCCTGGAAATATGAAATTAACAGTAAAAACTTCATCTCATGTTACTGTAATTAGAAATAACTAAAATCTCATTATGGTACAATCGACATTGGCAGTGGCGAGTGAAGTTCTGCAAGTGTTATTTAATCAAACTATTACATTTGCATACATTTGCAATTACACTCCCCATACACCAAAAGGATGGGCAAAAGGACAGTAATATGGTCTTCAGATCCAGACTTTGCAAGGTTGTCTCTTTTTAAGACAAGTTTTACCGTATGAATATGTAACCATCTGATGAATGTCGACAAAAAGTCAAGGATCAAATTTGCTTCGTTGAAGATGTCTTGAAAAATTTATTAGTAACCAGTGGGGTGGGGAAACCCTGAAATATTCATTAATATTTTCTGAGACGGCTTTTTATCACTTGCCTTACCTTTTGGAACAAATTTCCTTTTATGTACAGAATTATGCCCAACAGTATAAAGTCACTTATACTAAATAAAGCATCACTTTCTATTTGATTATTTGTCTATTTCTTCTTAAAATAACAGACAGAAAGTTACATGTTGGAAAACTCTTTTAGAGAAACTTCCAATTTCATATTGCCACACATACACTGTCAACCGTAACCGTGCAGAACTGTTCAAATCCAAAACTGATATGCTGCTCTTGATAAAGGAAAGGCTTACATTTTTCATTATTTTCCTGAGATGTTTCAATACTCTGAGAGAAACCGCGATAAAAATAAAATCAGACACAAGGATAATCAATTGCGGAGGATTTTCCTGTTTTAAGAACGACAGAATATTTCTGCTAGGCGCATTCTCAGAAGGGCAATCCTGCATAATATCTTCATCTAATAACTGCCATTTCTTTAATGCGTGCTCTTCCCTACCAGGCTTCTCAAAAAGGGTTTGAATAACTACCTTTCGAATTACCTGAGAGAGTCGTTTCTATAATGGCTTTTTAATCACCTTGAAAATCACTATTCCATCACAAAACTTTCTCACATGGTTCTGAAAAAAGTTTCCTTTGGTTTTAATGGTCTTGGCAAAGTGTCTGCTACGTCTCTTTCTTTCAATCCCTCACTTACAGTCGTTCCCTCCCTGTACCTCCATCAATCTGCATCAATTTTACTCGCAAACCAATCTTTTCCATTTTTGACAAATTATACTGCAACTCCATTAAAGACAAAAGTAATGAAGAGCAGACTATGGATTCAGTCCGTTTGGAGTGTGTGTCTTTGTTTGTGGCCGTCTAACACACAATGCAAACTGAGTTAAATCCATAGAAGTTATTCTAGTCTCAAGGATCACCAAACTTGTTGATTTGAATCCTCAGCTAAGGGAAAGTAATAGCCAGTGTGCCACGCTTCACAGATCTCTCTTCTCAATTTCTTTTGTTGATGAACACTCACTAAGCTCAAACACTTTAATCAGCCCATGGATAAAGAAATCAAAAGAAGAATACCACCGATTTGCTCACTTCCTTGCTTTTTGACATTCAGTCAGGGATTTTCTTTAAGATTAGCCTTTCAAGGCATATTTTTAATGCGGAGCCCCTGAAATTTGTTCTGATCTTCATCGCTCATTTGGCAGTCTTTCGACTCATCAGCAGTTTGATCATGTTATGTGAAATTCTGATCAAATATGCTCTCAACATCTTGCAACTATACATATTTAACCAAGCAAACTCTACTAGATTAGAAAAACGGGACAACTGTGGAATGTAAATTGCTTGTTTACTCTGCGTATCTGCATAGCTATGCAGCATTAACCCCGTTCCTGCTTTGCTCAACATCTTGAAGATGACCACGGTTTCTCCATTTATTTATTTTTTTTTTTCTGTAAAATTTGTTTCCATCAACGTTGAACATCTCTGCTCTCTTACTGAAACTAATGGAACACTGTACAAAAATACTGTTTTGTACTTGTTTGTCTGAATTATGTTTGATGAGAGAGAAGATAGATAAATAGGCAGCATTGTTTCAGTCATACTTAAAGGGTTAGTGCACCCAAACATGAAAATTCTTTCAATAATTACTCACCTTCATGACGTTCCAAATCCGTAAGACTTTCGTTCAGTTACTCAGCACGTTTGAGCTTCCATAAGAACCAATGAGGTTCATTCTCGTGTTACGCAGCACGTTTGAGCTTCTGTGAGAACCAATGAGATTCATTCTGGTGTTACGCAGCACGTTTGAGCTTCAGCAAGAACCAATGAGGTTCATTCTCGTGTTACGCAGCACGTTTGAACTTCAGCAAGAACCAATGAGGTTCATTCTTGTGTTACGCACACGTTTGAGCTTCCTTAAGAACCAATGAGGTTCATTCTCGTGTTACGCAGCACGTCTGAACTTCGGCAAGAACCAATGAGGTTCATGCTCATGTTACGCAGCACGTTTGAGCTTCTGTGAGAACCAATGAGATTCATTCTCGGGTTACGCAACACGTTTGAGCTTCAGCAAGAACCAATGAGGTTCATCCTCGTGTTACGCAGCACGTTTGAGCTTCCGCAAGAACCAATGAGGTTCATTCTCGTGTTAGGCATCACGTTTGAGCTTCAGCAAGAACCAGTGAGGTTCATTCTCGTGTTACGCAGCACGTTTGAGCTTCAGCAAGAACCAGTGAGGTTCATTCTCGTGTTACGCAGCACGTTTGAGCATCAGCGAGAACCAATGAGGTTCATTCTCATGTTACTCAGCACGTTTGAGCTTCAGCAAGAACCAATGAGGTTCATTCTCGTGTTACGCAGCACGTTTGAGCTACTGTGAGAATCAATGAGATTCATTCTCATGTTACGCAACACGTTTGAGCTTCAGCAAGAACCAATGATGTTCATTCTCATGTTACGCAGCACGTTTGAGCTTCAGCAAGAACCAATGAGGTTCATTCTCGTGTTAGGCAGCACGTTTGAGCTTCAGCAAGAACCAATGAGGTTCATTCTAGTGTTACGCAACACGTTTGAGCTTCTGCAAGAACCAATGAGCTTTGTTCTTGTGTCAAATATGTTCACAATGCTTATATGTGAATAATAGCCTAAATTAAATCTGTTCATCATAATCATTCTCTTCAGAAAATGTGCACTAAACCGCTCATATTAATCATATGGATTCATTTTACGATCTCTTTATGAACTTTTTGAAGCGTCAAAGTGTCAGGTATCTATGGAGGGACAGAAAGCTCTCCAGTTTTATAAAAGAAGATGAAGTGAAGTTCTGAAGATGAATGAAAGTCTCACTGGTTTGGAATGACATGAGGGTGAGTAATTAATGACAGAATTTTCATTTTTGGGTAAACTAACCCTTTAAGGGCCTCTTAAAGAATCGATCATTGTTATGATAATATTGGAGAGCTTTCCTCACCACCTGTCAGTTATAAAAGCTAACATTGTCAAGATTGTTAATTTTTTGACAATATTTCAGCTGAGCTCAATAGCTTATTTGAAATTTACACTGGTAAAATTTAAGAGTCCAAAAAGCACTATAAACTTTGCATACATCTTTAGTTCAGACTTGATGGTAATGAGAAAAGAACACTGTCTCTCACTTTCTCTGAAACCACCAACTCACTGTTGACAGGGCAACCTTTGAAAAAATCTTTCTGCCCCGGGCTTCAGCCCTCAGAAGTTTGTGCAGGTGAGCTGACGTTTGGAAATTAGTGTGTCTAGTGTGTCTTCCCCCATCATCCAATTGATAGGGGGTCAAAGTTTGCAGGTTAGCTTCAGAAAGTTAACCAAAGTTAACCCAAACGACGCCACAAAACTAGTGCTGATGAAAGCCATCTCTGTTGTCGCCTCGCATCGCATGCGTCAGGGGAAAAAAGCTGTACTTGAACACACAGAGAGAACTACAGCCGACAGTCAACTAGCAAGCGTTACCCGGCGGCCAATCATCGTCTCGGTGTGTAAACTGATCAAAAGTCTCGGTGTAAGAAATGTGTTAAAAGTGACAGTAAAGACATTTAAATTGCTGCAAAAACTAAAAATATTTTTACAATTTAAAAAAAATATGTATGGGCTGTTCTTTCGAACTATTCATAAAATAATTCTGAAAAAACACTGAAGTTACACTGAAGACTGGAGTAATGGCTGCTAAAAATGCTTTGTCTGCTATGTCATAACAGGAATAAACTGCATTTAAAAATATATTAAAATAGAAACAGTTGTTTTAAATTGTGATAATATTTAACATGACAAAAGTTTTTTGGCAAAAGTTTTGGAATGCCTGCCTTTACATGCACATTAATTTTATTGACATCCCATTCTTAATCTGTAGGGTTTAATATGGAGTTGATCCACTCTTTGCAGCTATAACAGCTTCAACTCTTCTGGGAAGGCTTTCCACAGGGTTTAGGAGTGTGTTTATGGGAATTTTTGACCATTCTTCTCGAAGCACATTTGTGAGGTCAGGCACTGATGTTGGACCTGGCTTGGCTCACAGTCTCCGCTCTAATTCATCCCAAAGGTGTTCTATCGGGTTGAGGTCAGGACTCTGTGCAGGCCAGTCAAGTTCCTCCACACCAAACTCGCTCATCCATGTCTTTATGGACCTTGCTTTGTGCACTGGTACACAGCCATCCCCAAACTGTTCTTACAAAGCTGAGAGCATGAAATTGTCCAAAATGTCTTGGTATGCTGAAGCATTAAGAGTTCCTTTCACTGGAACTAAGGGGCCAAGCCCAACTGCTGAAAAACAACCCCACACCAAACTTTACACTTGGCACAATGCAGTCAGGCAAGTACTCATCCATCAGACTGCTAGACAGAGAAGCGTGATTCATCACTCCAGAGAACACATCTCTACTGCTCTAGAGTCCAGTGGCGGTGTGCTTTACACCACTGCAGCCGACGCTTTGCATTGCACTTGGTGATGTAAGGCTTTGATGAGCTGCTTGGCCATGGAAACCCATTCCATGAAGCTCTGTATGCACTGTTCTTGAGCTAATCTGAAGGCCACACAAAGTTTGGATGTCTGTAGCTACTGACTCTGCAGAAAGTTGGCGACTTCTGCGCACTGTGTGCATGCCTAGGTGCTTGATTTTATACACCTGTGGCCATGAAAGTGATTGGAACACCTGATTTCAGTTATTTGAAGGGGTGTCCCAATACTTTTGGCAATATATTACATCATTATTGCTGTTTTTACTGTATTTTTGATCAAATAAATGCAGCCTCATGTGCATAGGAGACTTTTTTTAAATCCTACTGACCCCAAACTTTTGAATGGCAATGGTCCAATTAAACTTAAAATTCTAGCTCACAAGTGAACTAGTTTTGCATCCCCCTGATTAGTCTGCCATCTTATCATAATGCCAACATACAATATTAACCTATGATACCAGCCCAAACAGACTGCAATTCCACTTTATGCCACTAATGCTGTCAAAATTACACAATTCTATTTTAAACAATTCAAAATACCTCAAAATCAATGATTTCTCATTGGAATACTTATAGAGTTGCCATTTTCAAACTACTTTTCAAACCCAAGGTCATTGCTCCAGGTTGTCTTATGGAGTGCAATTCACCAAGCACTAGAAGTCTGAGTCTGTGGGACTGAAGCTGGTAAATAACATTCTTAAAGACCATAAATATTTAAAATGTTAGTTCCTGTGCAGCAGAGTAAAACAGGGTAAAGGTTCAGCTTGGTTTGGAGATGATGTGGAGACGGAGATTTGACTGGCTCAAAGGAGCAGCAGGCAACAGCAGAATGCAGAATTACCCCGTGTGTGATATGGAACACTATATCAGAATGTCAGCGTCCACCACATCACAAGGCTGTTTTTATTACTGCAGTCCAGTCCTTCTGAACTAAATGATGTGCTTTCCAGTCTCCAGTCAAACGTAATAAATTGTAGATATGGTGCTTTATTTTGAGTATGAGGAGACTTCATAAGCAAATGTGAATCTTGACTTTTCAGGGCGGGGTTGCATGCCACATTTTATTGACAGAGATTAGCAGAGGGGACACTATTCAGGGAGTCTGAGGGATAATGGAAACGGGACACGACGCAGACTGCTTTCCACTTTAGCATCAATGTGCTCAGAACGTACCACTAAACCACAGGTCAGCTCAGATTAAATTTGGCTTTCTTTTGACTTGAGTTAAAAAGGTATATTTAGACAAGATCAAGTTCATTTTACACTTACCAATAATCATCAGCACAAATATGTAATAAATGTGTAATGGCTCCAAATACTTCAAAGACAAGGAAAGGGATTTCTCACTACAATACAGTATTAAATGGAATTTGTTTATATATATATATATATATATATATATATATATATATATATATATATATATATATATATATATATATATATATATATATATATATTTATTTTATTTTATTTTTTTTTTTTTTTTTATTAAATGTATTATTTGTATGTATGTATTATTACTGCACTTGACAGTAATTTTAATGCAAAACATTTTTTATAATACATTTTATATAATTAAACAAAATATGTATATAATATTTTCACATTTTAAGGCACACATATATACTTTTTTTCATTTATATATAATCAATTTATATATACATTTTTATTCTGAATCTTTTATGTGAATACATTGGCTTCAAATTATAGTATTAAAGTCTGATAATTATGAATTTTAATTTGAAGTCCTCAAAAGAAAGCCCTGTTATAGTGCAATACATTGTCCAATTAGAGCATACGTATGCCCAGGAGATGCCTGGTATTACAAGGAGTAATGCTCCACTATATGCTATAATGTGAATGATGGCAGATATGGATATATGTAAATATAAAAGTCTGATTAGCTAAATGGAAACCTGCTGGCTCAGCTCCCCAGTTCAGGTAATAAGAAAAACACTTAGATGGGAGACAGTGATTCAGAGAGGCAGTCAGAGAAAATTCAGGTGCCTGATTCCATTAAAGCTGCAGTTTCTCATCAGAGAACAATAAGCCCAACACTTTTCATCTTTTTAAGCTCTGATTCAGCCAAATGGATGATAAAGATGGTAAATGTGCCAAAATCTATCGTCAGATGTCTCCAGCGTATGTCAGTCCAGTGTGTCAGATGTACTAATACAGTATAAATTCTGGACCATACTATATATTCAGCAACTCAGGCAGTTCTTTTTACATTAAGTGGTGCCGGCAACAGAACGCTGCATTCCAGCCAAGAGCGGAACAGACAACTGAAAAAGTCCTGCTGTCGACCAGAACTGACAAAGTGGGTAGAAATGCTGGAAGCCAGGTTCTGGAAGACTGACAGGCACATGGACGGTAAGAAAAGCCGGCAGGCACCAGCATAGATGGGCGGCATCAGGTTGGCACATGGCAGACAGCTAAGGACAGGAAGTAAGGAGAGTGTCACTTTGAGAAAAGGATTCTGACAGGATGCTAAAATACTAATGTGTGGAGAAGTGAAAAGTAGCAACTAAAATGTGATGATGAGCAGATTTTTTTTTTTTTTCTTGAGGGAAATCATGTCTTTCGTGTCTTCATGGTTAACATTAATACTTCAGAACATATATGGAAGACTCCAAATGTGCATGTAACAATTATTTCGGTATATAACACAACAATAATGCGAACACCTTCACCTGTGAACATCCTGAGATGTGATAAAACCATCCAGAATACACAGATATTTACAGAGCCCCTAAAGGGGAATGGGGATAAAAAAAAATGCAAAAAAGGAAAGCAAAAGTTTTGTGAGGAAACGCAAAGTTTCTTGGGGGAACGCAAAAGTTTTGCGAGCGAATGCAAAGTTTAAACAAAAGTTTTGTGAAGAAACTCAAAAGCAGTGAAATATGCGTATGAAATATTTGCCCTCATAATGGTGTAGTTACAACATCAGCTAGCAGGGGCCAACTTTCTGAGCCATAATTCTTGGCACCAAACCTCTTGTTTTAGTTGACTACGTGAATGATTACCAAATGCATTTGTGCAATTTATTAACAACAAGAAGGTGCTAGTTGATTAATTATTAACATCCTAAATTTGAATCATACAAAATAAAATGTAAAATACTGCTCTGAAGTTTGGGGTTAGTATACATTTTGTATTTTTTATGCTCACAGAGGCTGCATTTATTTGAACAAAAATACAGTAAAAACAGTAATATTATGAAATATTATCACAAAATATAGACAATTTTGTTTTTGTTTTAATATATTTTAAAATGTAATTTATACCTGGGATGGCAAAGCTGAATTTTCAGCATCATTACTCCAGTCTTCAGTGTCACATGATCCTTCAGAAATCATTCTAATATGACGATTTGCTGCTAAAAAAAACATTTCTTCTTATTATTATTAGTTTATGAATAATTAAAAAACATGTGCTACTTCATATTTTTATGTGGAAATATATTTTTCCAGAATTATTTGATGAATAGAATTTTAAAAAGAACAGCATTTATTTGAATTATATGTGAACATCTGTCACATTTGATCAATTTAATGGATCCCTGCTGATTTTTATTAAATTTTTAAATTTTTATTTATTTTTACGTTAACTTGGATCCAGCAGTGATTGGCCTATAATGTTTCTATCACATTATGAAAAAGCCTTTTCTGTTCCCTTGCAAAAATGATGTCCTTCGTCCTCTGAAGTCAGTATGATTGCTTTCAGATAACATCTTATAATCCAGGATGTGAGAATCAATACTTGCCGATCAATGCACATAATGCATATAAAGATGAGGGAAAATCCCTTGTCAAAAGTAGTGTATGAATTCACCCCTGTTGTGGGACTGTTTAAATATATGCGGAAGAAAATGTGTGTGTAGGCCAAGAACTCACGGGAGGGCTTACATTTGGTTCAATTCCGTATTTAAGTGTAAAATCCTCAACCGATCCCATGCAAACCTAATTGAAAATTCCATTTCACCAGTGCTATTTCCACTCCAGGGGCTCTTGTCTTATTCCAGTTCCAGATATATACATTACCATCCCAGTGTAGCCCTACAGCGCTACAGGTTTGAAATTAAGGATGAAATTAAGTTGAGCAAAACTAATGATGGTTGGATGAACCCTGCTTCTTATTCCTATTTATGGTTCCAGCAGAATCCAAACTATGATTGATGCTGGGCCAGCACCACACATTACTTCTGGCTATACACACTGTGAAGCTTGTGTTTGTCTCACCTGAATGGCTGAGTGATGGACTGCGTATCATTACAGACGATGTACGTTAGTCAAAATGGAGCCTGAAGACATGGCACGCATCTATTCTAATGGCTCAGAGACGGTATGTAAGGAAAGCCCTGTGCTGCTGTGGTAGTCAATTGTGAAAAATGCCTAAGGAGATTATTTTTGTTGCAAAGATTCATTTTGAAAAGTGAAAAATAAATGGCAAAAAAACATTGGAATTGAGCACCATGCTAGCTATATACAATAATGAAATTGAAAGGTAAAATAAAGGATTAAAAGGGATTTAAGTGAATAAAGAATAAATAAAAATGAAAAAGGAAGTTACAGATCTAATTGTCTAATTATAGCCTAGTTGTGAAGTGATCCATTTAAACTCTTTGCAAATAATATTTTACATCACTGTATGTTACTCTGGGTCATTAAACATATCCATCGTAAAACAGTTGTTAAATATTAAATGTCTAGCTACATATACTGTGTCTTATCACGCACAATTTCACTGTTAAAACTAAAAGCGTCGCGCTGGAATTCACACTCGTCTTCAGTGAACATTAAGCCCTGCCTTCTTTGATTTGATTGGCCATCATTTTGACATTGAAGAGCGCTGTTAGAACGCTGAGGCAGACCAGCCTAAAAATTTTACTACCATTCTAACAACAAACAAAGCTGTGCATAATGGAGAGCAGCATTAAGAATGGTGGTTACGGCCGTGTTGTGACATACAGTATATCCGAGTGACACAGGGTTCTTGAACAAGAAAAAATTAAGTGCTGGACTTGATTTAATGGGCCCTATTTTAACGATCTGAGCGAATGGTCTGAAGCACATGGCGCAGGTGCATTTAGGGCGTGTCCGAATCCACTTTTGCTAGTTTAATGATGGAAAAAACAGTCGGCGCACCAGGCGCATGGTCCAAAAGGGTTGTACCTAGTCTCTAAATGAGCCATGGGTGTGTTTTGGGCGTAACGTGCAATAAACCAATCAGAGTCTCATCTCCCATTCCCTTTAAGCCAGTTGCGCTCGCGCCATGGAAAGACTGAACGCTTATCCAGAGAGGAATCCTTTTATGTTTAATATTTAAACATGTTGTGTGCTGCTGCGCGTGCATCCCTGTGTGTGTAATAAGCAGAGCATACACACATTGTGCACCCGCCAATAGGCGCATATTACTAACGTGCCCAAAAAATACTGCACTATTGACTTTAGACCAGGCTTTTGTTGGTCAATAGCGCAGTCGTTTTCATTTTGCCTCAAAATAGCAACGCGCCAACAATCATTTTCAGACCAGCATGTCCATGGGCGAACAGATGGGCGTGAATGCATTTGCTATTTAAACAATGTGGCACTGGACGTGAAAATGGTAATTGAGTCGGGCTGAAACTAGCAAAAAATACTTGTCACGCCTGGAGTTGCATTGCTCTGGGTGCATAGGGCCCAATTTGTCCATGGGGATTTGATTGGATGATTGGTGGATCTCATGTGAGTGAAGGTTGTCCCACCCTCGCGCCAGTAAACATATCATCAGAGAAAAGAAGAGGCCACTGCAAGAGGGAGGGGAAGTTATTTGGATTAAAAAAATTGTCCAAATCGCCCCCAATACCCTAAAACAGTGGTTGGCAACTGGCGGCCCGCGGGCCAAAATTGGCCCGCAAGCAATAATATCTGGCCCACGCCCGCAGCCGTTTTGATTGTGGCTGGTTCTGAAATGTATCTGTCATGATAGTGTAACGGAGGCCAGCTAGTGAGAGCTGTTCAGGTAAACTCCCCTCTAGTGGCTTTCGCAAGAAGTTGCAGTCTTTAGCCTCCTTGTTAGAGCGTCGGACTCCCACGTGGAAAGACGCGAGTTTTAGCACCGCTTGGTCGCGGGCGGTGTGAGCCGGAGAAATTACAACAGTTACTCACAATTAAATTGTCTTTAGTGATTTTGCCTTAAAAGTACGAGAACGTTTTTGCAGCAATGTTTCATTTTGGGATGAATTGAGAGCTATTAATTTGAAAAGTTCTGAAAGACATTCAAAAGAGTCTGTGGATCTCTAGACACAACTCTAAAATAACCGTCATGAAATGTGTGGTATGATAAAGCGAACAGTGAACCATTGAAATGTTTGCTTATAACACCGGGCCTTAGTGCCAACACGTGACCAATAACAAACCAAATTCAGCTTCCTTCAGACAACCAGCAACAAAAAGGTGGTGCCGTCTGATATTATATTCTTTACAAACAGCCACAACTTCATTGCAGATAAGACACACCGGCTTTGCATTCACAAAACCAGGTAGGATGATCACATAGTTGTCTTTACATTCTTCTTTGTATACCCTATTTTCGCTGTCGACTTTCCTCGTTAAACTGTTTGATATTGCTAGCTTAAATCTTAACATCACTGCACGCGACATAATCGCGTACCTCCAGCACGCAAACAGTTTTTAAAAAATGCAGTTTAGTACGTGAGGATCCCAAGGAATAAGGAAGTGTAAAAGTAGGCTACTTCAAATAATTATTACAATATGTTAGGCTCCATTGTGTAACAAGCAAATTAAAATACACATTTATTATTCACAATATGGAAAGAGGTAATAAAACATACGTTTATTGACTCAAACATGCCATTAATGGGCTTATTCAAGTCCTCTTTTATGATTTATTTTTATCCACTCGCATCTCCCACATATGTGTTTTAGCATGGCGGTGAAAGAAGATACTTAGGTTACGTGTCACTGCTGCTTTATTAATTTATAAATTTTTTAACAGGGTAACAGCTCACTACCAGTTACAAAACACACTGTAACAGTATGTCAGGCAATTCTAGTTGTATTTTTCATCAATTTATTTCTTAAGTTATCCCTTGACTATATTCTGGCCCGCCATCTAGTGGTGATTTTTTTTTTTTTGGCCCATGGCCAAATATACTTGCCGACCCCTGCCTTAAAATATGGCGCTATTTGAGGGGACAGCCATTTGTAGTGGTGTTCGAAACCATAGTGGACATTATTGAGTGCATCATTTAATCCCATAATGCACCGCTATAACAAATCTAGGCTACAACTAATAGGCTGCATCCAAAATCGCATACTTCCCTACTATATAGTAGGCAAAAAACAGTATGTGACAAAAAAAGTATGTCCGAATTCACAGTACTCATAAAAGAGTAGGCAAAAATACCCAGATGTCCTACTTATTCTGGCGAGAATCTGAAGTGTGCACACAATGGATACTTTACTATCTCATGAGGCCACGGGAGAGGATTAATGAATGGCAGTGAATGGCAGCTGACTCTGGTAGGTCACATGATAATGACAGCATGGCGAATGTAGTACGTCTACATTACATACTACCCACATACTACCACATACATACTACCCACATGCCTTTGCCTTTTAGTACTTTGCCTAAAAGTTTCAGACGTGTAGCTAAAAAAAAAGGGTCGTTTTAGGTGCTGAAGAAAAAAGTGTTACAACCATACCCGGTCTCCAATACCCATTTAAGAGAGTATGAGATTTTGGACACAGTTGTACATTCAACAAGAGAATATCCATAATGCACTGTGAGTGTTATGCTGAATTAATTCCCACATCTCGCCAGAAGACTGCGCCCGCAGCTGAATCACCCATCCATTAATTTTCCAAACCGCTGGTCCAATGTGGCTACAGCTAAATATCATACAGGTATGAATTCCTTATTTATTGATTATTAAGTTGTTTGGTTTATACATGGCATTGTGAACGGGGCTCAAATTTTCATGACAGTAGTTTATGGCAGCTTCATTTAAGTTATTGGCTATTTCATGCAAACATATTCAGAAGATATTCATAAGTCTGTAGCTCACTTGTGGGAGTTTCACAAGGTGAGCATTTTGAACAGGTTTTTTTTAATTAATTTTTTTTTGAAGAAAATATGCCTGCCCATGCAAACCTTGCTGCCAAGATGATCATTTCTAGTATCTATATATTGTTCTGATCCCTCGGGTCCCTGTTTCATAGTGAGTCTAAGGAATGTTATCATCAGCAAGTGAAAACGTCTGATCCAAAGGGTCAAGGTTGCATCATACAACCAACTGCGATTGAAATGAACGAGAATGCTAACAAATATTTTTCTCCAGGTATTAGACCTCCTTGCATAATAGCGCACCAATCAGAAAGAATCAGCTTTACAGTTTCATATCTTTAGAATTGAGGAATGGAGTCAGAGGACTGAAATTAATTGTGGAAATGTGGAAAATGCAGGCTCAGTAAATGGTCAGAGAGTGCCCTCTTTCCTCTCTTTCTCTCATGCTTCATGCAGCTCTCTTTGTTTCATGAGCATAATCTGCCATCTAGTGCCATTGCATCAAAGTGACTGCAAAAAATATGGAAACATAATATAGAATGATAAAATATAGTATTATATAAGCCTGCGAGCACTGTAATCCAGGACATATGAGGACATTTGCACCTCATCAACCATCTGATGCTTTTCAGATTTTAAGTTTTAATGCCCAACCTGCACCAAACCTACCTTCGTTAACATCTGACTGAGGTCGGACAGGCTTTAATAAATTCCCTGAATGGAAGCGGCAAATAGACTGAGCCAAATGAACCTAATCAGCATTCTGCTCAGTGGAGGGAAGCGAGCTGTGGGATCTGCCCTATGCCTTCTACGTGGGCCGAAACACATATGAGCCATTGGGACAGTAATTAGAGTGTGGAGGGCAACGGTGGTGTCTACCTTTATTAATTAAGTGCAAAGAGCTGCAGATGTCACTCAAGAATCCAGCAGATGAGGTGAAGTTAATTCAAAAGCCAGATGTGTGAATTATAGATGCATGTGCATGCATGACAGATGTGCTCAACTTGTTTGAACTGAAAAAGAATCAAATCTAGCAAATCAATGATTCGCTCTTTTAAGTTGATTCTTCTAATAGGAATGGTCTATATACACAGTACCAGTCAAAAGTTTGGAAACATTACTGTTTTTAATGTTTTTCTCATCAAGCCTGCATTTATTTGATCAAAAATACAGAAATGACCATTTTAAAGAATGGTTTTCTATTTTAATGTTCTTTAAAATATCATTTATTTATGGGACACAAAGCTGAATTTTCAGCATCATTACTCCAGTCATCAGTGTCACATGATCCTTCAGAAATCATTCTAATGTGTTGATTTGATACTCAGTTATTATCAATGTTGAAAACAGTTATGCTGCTTAATATATTTTTTGGAATCTGTGGTATTTTTTCAGGATTCGTCGATGAATAAAAAGAAAAAAAAATTCTAACAATATAAATCTTTACTATATCAATTGAACACATCCTTGCTGAATAAAAGTATTAATTTATTTAAAAAAAGAAAGAAAAAAAAATACTGACCCCAAACTTTTGAATGGTAGTATATTTATAAATTAATAATAAATTGTTTATTCATCAAAGAATTCTGAAAAAAAGTATCACAGGTTAAAAACAAATATTACGCAGCACAACTGTTTCCAACATTGATAGTAAATCAGCATATTAGAATAATTTCTGCAGGATCATGTGACACTGAAGACTGGAGTAATGATGCTGTAAACTCAGCTTTGCATCACAGAAATAAATATTTTAAAGTATGAAAATTGAAAACCAGTATTTTTTTTGTTTTTTTTTTTTGATCAAATAAATGCAGGCTTGATGAGTATAAGTGGCTTAAATTTCCAAAAACATTCAAAATAGTAAAGTTTCCAAACTTTTGACCGGTACAAATAAATAATAATGACAATCCGATATTTATTTATTTTCCCAATATTCCAATATGTATCTTTAACTACACCTCATTATATACAAAATGATTGATCTTTATAATAAGCTGAATACCCTGAGATATATTTATTGGGCCATGACTTTTTAATTATTTTTTCCAGCATCATGTTTAAAGTGATCTGAAGATTGTTTAATATCCAGTCAAATTTTTGTAACCAGTGCTTCGCATTTTTATAAAATCATTCTCCTGGGTAATAAACATACAACTTTTTCTTTATTCAATATCAAGATTTAAGGTTATAATTTACACAGGCCTCATCCCATACAGGGGATGTACCATTTATTTTCTTTTTTTAGTGTTCTACAATTTAATTTAATTTATTTTTTATTTTTTTGTAAAAATATGAAGTGTAGACTTCTCAACAACGTCACAACAACAATGATAAAATGTTTTTTTGTTTTTCATTAGAAAAAATTCCTGCTTCCTGCTTCCTGCTTACTGTTCGACGCTCTTGCTTACTGCTCTGTGCTTTGCTCTATCGCTTCTATATTTTATCTCATAATTTCAACTTCAGCAAATCAGCACAGTGCTCAAATGACAAAGCTTGACTTCAATGACAAAATTAGAGACTCTGGTGACTGGATTACTACAAAAAGCGGAATATTTCATCCAACCTGAATGTGGGTGAGGAATCCCCAAACGTGATGAATGTGATCAAACACAGACTGAATCAGCCCGCACTTAACACTGATGCTAACAGGCACTCAAGGTCGAGCAGACAGCAGCACTCCGCTCAGAGCACAGCCGAGCCAACAACTCTGATAGTGGGTGACTCCATGATCAGAAACATTAGCAGCAGGGATACAACTACATGCTGCCTTCCACAAGCAACAGTTTCTTATGTAAACAGGGAACTTAAGAACATTCTGATGAAACATAAGACTGCAAATCGACTTATCATTCATGTGGGGAAGAACGATATTCAGAGAGAGCAGTCAGAACTCCTTAAGAAGGATTTAAATTAACTTTTTGAAACACTTAGAAAACTGAGTTTGGCCATTCATCAGTGGACCACTTCCAGGAAAAGGAACAAATAGGTTCTTATGGTTGCTTGGGCTTAATACATGGCTGCAAAAAACCTGCAATATGAAGGGAGTGAACTTCATCAACAACTTTAATCTCTTCTGGAGTCAGAGACAACTGTTTACATCAAATGGCCTCCACCCAAACAAACTTGGTGCAAGAGTGCTAAAGTTTTCCTTCATCATCCTTCAGCTGTGTGTGCCAACCCACTCATCGTGGATGGCACACACACACACACACCTGTACAGAGTATGGACGACCACAGGACTTCATTTCAGCAGACACACCCCACAAGGACAATGATAACACCACGCAGCCACAACAACCACTGCTCACGGACACAATCCCAGCTGAGCCCTGCCCACAGAGCTCACCACAGACAGACTGTGACAAATTAGAACTGCTCCAAGATTGAGCACCCAAGGATGAATTCTGGAAAATGGCCAGCGAAGCCAGAATAACATATTTCAGCTTCCGATAACACCAGAGCAACAGCCCCCCTCACCAGACATGGTATTCCTCTCTCCAGCATGCCTGCTTCTGAGCTTCTCAGAGAAAATGGAGGAACTGGTATATGCTGGAACCAGACTATCACACTCGATTGCTGCGAGACCCCAGATATCAACCAAAAAGTATCAAGCCCCACAACCACCAAAGCCTGTGGGCCCAGCTCGTGCCTGTGCCTGTCTCTTTCTCTGTTTCTGTTCTTTTTCTGTCCTTCTCAGGCCGTATGGCAAACCCATATAATCTGCTGCCTGTTATTTGTCAAACTAAGATTAATGTGGGGGAAAAAATTCATGCTGTTAAGTTAGCACTTTTAAACATCTGTTCACTTAAGAACAAATCATTTCTAGTCAACGACTTAATAACCACAAACAACCTAGATTTTTTGCTTCTAAATGAAACGTGGCTAGAAGACAGCTGCAGTGCAACAGTCCTCAATGAAACAGCCCCTCCTAACTTTACTTTTATCAGGGCCTGCAGAGTGGTTAGGAGAGATGGAGGTGTTGCTGCTCTTTTTAAAGATGTCTATCCATGTAAGCAAGTATCATTTGGTGATTATTTGTCTCGCGAATATCTGGGTATTGTAATAAAAGGTGCTCCACGCATTCTGCTTATCATTATTTACAGGCCTCTGAAATACTCTCCAGCCTTTATTGAGGACTTTACAGAGCTGTTATCAACAATTTCCTCAGATTTTGACTGTTTTGCTATTGCTGAGGATTTTAACATTCACATAGACAATGCTGAATCCAGTACAACAAAAGAGCTCATGACTGTTCTTAACACTTTTGATTTGACACAGCATGTACATGGACCCACACACAGTTGTGGACACACTCTAGATTTACTTATCAGTAAAGGCCTTTGCACACTGAGTCCGAAATTTTTGCATGCGTTTTTTCATATTCATGACCCAAAAAATTTATCACGAACAGAGACCTTGCACACATTTGTATATATAATTGTAGGTATCTAAGCACTGGCGATTCTTTTGTAAGTTCCATTTGATTACACTAGATGTCAGAAAACACAGAAACAAATAATTATTTGTCTAAAATTTTGCTTTCAAAAGTTATATCTATGAAACCAAAGGAAGGCAAAGTGGATTTTTTGTGTCTTTTTGGAGTCTACAAAGTCCCGGCTGCAAAAACAAGCTATTATAACGAATTTTACACAAAAAAACCCCACTTTTACTACTTACTAAAAGCACTTCCCAAACATGTTTAATTTCCTTTTTCCAACAAGCTACTGCGTAGACAATTTTGTACACCCTTTATTTTTAAATCAATACCTACCATCATTTCCAATTGTCAGCCACAATCTCTCTTTGTATTCTATATCTTTATAATCTGCACTTTGCTTTTCGTACAGTGCTTTGTGCTGCGAGACTAAAAATATAAGCTTTTCAGACGCCATTTTCGATTTTGCCCTTCGCTTACGGCGGCTCTGAGTTGCGGAGTTTACGGATGCGAAAAACACAGAAAATCAAACCTGTTTCGCAATTTTTTTTTTTTTTTTTTTTTGATGGACGAAAGTTTTGGAGGCAGTGTGCAAGCATGATTGACATAACGTGAGGTCAAATTACATTTTTGACGTGCAAAAATTTCTCATGCGAAGGCCTTCAGGGTCTAAACATTTCATTGATTGTTATTAAGGATGTGGTGCTGTCTGATCATTTCTGTACTTTCTTTGCTATATCAATCTCTCCTGCCATTGAAGCTTGATCTGTCCCTGTCAAAAAGAGATGCTTTAATGAGAACACTAATTTTCTGTTTACGAAGGCTACATCTCTAACACCAAGCATATCTGCAAACTCTGTTGATTTTCTCCTTGACTCTTTTAACTCAAAAGTTAATGATATTGCTCCTCTGAAATGATATTGCTCCTCTGAAAGTCAGGAAAAAGAGTGGCAAACAAAAAGCAAATAAATAACGAAAAGACAATAATTTTCTTCTCAAATATTATAAACAGAAACATAAACAACACATGCACTCTTTTTGCTACTGTAGAGAGACTAGCAACACATTCTCAGACAGCAAATGCAGTGAGTTCAGTTCCTTCTTCTCTGAGAAAATCAATAATATCAGAAAGGCGATAAGCACATCCTTGATTTGCTCTGGGGTCAGACAGATCAGATCACAACCTCAAAAAAAAGTTACTATGTCTGATTTTGAAGCAATTGATGGTAAAATTTTAGAAGAAACGGTACAGCACCTTAAAATATCAACCTGTGCCCTTGACACACTCCTCACTTCTTTTTTTTCAAAAGTGTGTTTAACTGTTTAGAAGCAGATCTCCTAGAAGTGGTAAACTCCTCACTTCTTTCTGGGACTTTCCCAAACTCCCTGAAAATTGCAGTAGTTAAGCCTCTTCTGAAAAAGAGAAATCTGGATAACTCCATATTGAGCAACTACAGACCAATCTCAAATCTCCCCTTCATAGGCAAGATCATTGAAAAAGTTGCTTTCAGTCAGCTGAACAAATTCTTAAGCTCAAATGGATACTTTGACAATTTTCAATCTGGTTTCCGACCGTATCACAGCACAGAGATAGCGCTCATAAAGATAATAAATGATATTCGCTTAAATACTGATACAGGCAAAACATTATTTCTGGTACTACTTGACCTCAGTGCTGCATTCCACACTGTTGACCACAACATACTTCTTGGCAGGCTGGAAAACTCGGTCGGGTTTTCTGGGATGGTCCTCAAATGGTTCAGGTCATACTTAGAAGGGAGAGGTTATTATGTGAGTATAGGTGACCATGAGTCTGAGTGGACATCCATGACATGCAGAGTCCCACAAGGGTCAATTCTTGCACCACTTCTATTCAACCTGTACATGCTGCCACTGAAACAAATAATGAAAAATAAAAAATAAAAAAATGCTTACCACAGCTATGCTGACGACATCCAGATCTACTTAGCACTATCACCTAATGACTATAGCCCCATTGACTCCCTGTGCAAATGCATTGATGAAGTTAACAACTGGATGTGCCAAAACTATCTTCAGTTAAACAAAGACAAAACTGAAATCACTACATTTGGAAACAAAGATTACATTCTCAAGGTAAATGCATACCTTGAGGCTAGAGGTCTAAAAACAAAAAATCAAGTCAGGAATCATGGTGTGATTTTGGAGTCAGATCTGAGTTTCAGTAGTCATGTCAACTAAATCAGCATACTATCGCCTGAAAAATCTTGCAATAATTAGATACTTTATTTCCAGGCAAGACTTAGAGAAACTTGTTCATGCTTTCATCACCAGTAGGGTGGACTACTGTAATGGTCTTCTCACCGGCCTTCCCAAAAAGACCATTAGACAGCTGCAGCTCACACAGAACGCTGAGCAGAACCAGAAAATATGACCATATCACACCAGTCCTTAGGTCTTTACACTGGCTTCCAGTTACATTTATGATCGATTTTAAAGTACTATTACTTGTTTATAAATCACTCAATGACCTAGGACCTCAATACATTGCAGATATGCTGATTAAACACAAACCAAACAGATCACTCAGATCATCAAGATCAAGTCAGTTAGAAATACCAAGGGTTCACTCAAAGCAAGGAGAGTCTGCTTTTAGCTATTATGCCAGCCGCAGCTGAACCAGCTTCCTGAACAGATCAGATGTGCTCCAACAGTAGCCACATTCAAATCCAGACTCAAAACACATCTGTACCTGTGCATTTACTGAATGAGCTGTGAATACGTCTGTCTGATTGCACCTGATCTTATCTATGCATCATATTTTTATTCTTTTTATAACTGTTTTAGTTTACCTTTGTTCTTATCTTTGGTTATTGTTATTTTATCTATATATCATCATTTTATTCTTTTTTGCATCTGTTTATTATTTTTGGTTAGGATTGGAAAAGGAGAGCAGTGTGCTTCGCTTCATTCTGCTTGTGGTAGCAGACAGTTCAAAGAAGCGGACTCAAGAAAGGGGAGGCCCTGCGGGGCAAAGGTAATGTCCCCTACAAGAGCCCGTCTTGGACCGACTGTCCAGGAGACATTGCGAACCTGCTCCATCTCTTCCATCTCAGATAGAGGTACCCGAATTTAGAGAATCAGGCAGAGGGATCTATTCATCACCATTTTATTTTTATTTTTATTTCTTATGCATATGTTATCACTATTTTAATTAATTTCTATGTAAAGCACTTCGAATTGCCATTGTGTATGAAATGTGCTATATAAATAAACTTGCCTTGCCTAAATGGCGCAAATTATTAATTAATAATTAATGGTGACAAGTTTTTTTAAGTACAAAGTTCAATATAGTCTAATACACAGTTAATATGTGACGTGAAGGTATATCCATGCTTATCCAGCAGATGTCACTGTGAGTTTTGATTTGCTAGTCTAGAAAGTCCCTCTCGAGCCACCGTATGCTGTTTATAATACGGAATACGCGGAAGTCCCGCCCCTTTTCCCCCCTCGCTCGCAGGACGTGTAAGTGTTAGCATTTTAGCTCTGTCATAATAATCCGTATAAATCTGCATCCATCCATCAATATACACATTTAAAAAAATGTATAGTGTGAAAACATATTTATAAATGTGTCAGTAAACGGAATATTTACCCGAAGTTCTGTAGAAAAGTTACAATAAAGCCTGTTCTGTTGCATTGCAGGGTCGAGCCGCACCTGAAACAAAATGGTGAGAATGTGTTTGTATTTGCGTCAGTATTGTTTTACAGATGGATGAATTGATCTTTTTATCAGTTGTAGAGGCCATATGTTTAAAGTAATCTGGTGAAAATTACTTGAAAGTAGTTTATAGGATCTCCTAACCGTAGAAGGTGGCTAAAATATTGTCGCGTTCATGGATAATCTAGAGATGTTGGGGAATGAGGAGCAAATGGGAAAGCTGTTAATACATTGAGGGCTATTATATGTGAATGTTGTTATCTGTCTCTACAGCCACGCAAAATTGAAGAAATCAAAGATTTCCTGCTTACAGCAAGGAGGAAGGATGCGAAGTGTAAGTCAAGTTTCAGAGAAACCTTTAATCGTTGAAGTATGATCTGAGGAGGCTCTTCATTTCAGGTGTTTCTGGTGTGAAATCCCAAAATGTGAAGCCCTCCAGGATTGAGATGCACTGCCATCAGTTTTTAGAGAACATCAACAGTCCACACAGCAGGAGTTCACACACGGTCCTACACGATTCAAGAGTGTGACAAATAAAACTCTTGAATCTTGAATCGTGTAGGACCGTGTACTGTGACCGTTTGTGAACTCCCGCTGTGTGGACTGTTGATGTTCTCTAAAAACTGATGGCAGTGCATCTCAATCCTGGAGGGCTTCACATTTTGGGTGTCCGACCTTCCTTTCAGTTTGAGGCTCTGTTTTAGGTTAAAATATCCAAAAACCACTAGAACAATGTTATATTCTGAATTGTGTGCTTCCATTTGTCCCAAATAAATCCAGAGGAAAAAGCAATTTAAACCAGGATGCCTATCAATGACGTCATACCTGCATTACCCTCGTTTTTTTGCTTTTATTTTGCCAAAGGCGCTTTAATATATTGTTTTATTAGACTGAGTCTATGCTGCCTTCATGTGCTCTCAGAAGTTTTGTAATTCCCACTTCTGAAGTCGTGATTATGAGCTTGTTGCCTTGAAGTGAGTAACTTCAAAGGGCGTTCATATGCAATTTTTAACTAGGATACTCGTATTTGCGAGAACTCTGACAGCACGTGAAGGCAGCGTTAGATGAATTAATTGACGGAGAGCTAATTGTTAAATAGCTCAACACGTTTAGTCTTGTTTAAATCTTGATTTACCTCAAGTACCATGTTTTACCATGCCTAATATCGATGTAGCTTTCTGGAGTGTGCAGCAAGTGTCTCGTAGCCGGCGAGTGAACGCACAGTAGCATTATAACCACTTACAACGCTCTAATGTGATAAAACCGCGCTGTTACCCCACATACGGATGAGTGGAAGAAGCAGATACGCGCGTTATAATAAGCGCTGCGAAATCAAGGCTTCACTAGCGTTTTCCGAAAATTGCTCATCCACACTGGAACGTCTGAGAATGCTTAAATCACCTAACTGTGCACGTGTAAAACACCACAAAAGCTCACAAGCTGATACAGAGAGAGCAGATAAAGTTCTCAGTATTCTTCTGGCGCGATTATTTTATTGGTAAAATATCAACGCCCTCTGTCGTGTTTACCACTGGGAAGTTTGGAAGTAATTTTGATTGAACTAGGCTAAATGATTTATTAGTTTTTTTTCCCCCAAAACAGCTGATCGTCTCTTCATTAATATAGTGCATAATTGCATAATCATTTGACGTGTATTGTGTTTTATACACAGCGAAAATAGCCTTCATTTGACCGAAATTATAGAAACATCTGGATGGCATCGTAAATGTTTATATGGTTGTCAGTGCATGTGACACAACATATATTTTTGTTTTTAATGAGATTAGGCAAGAATAAACCTGGTGTCCTCCATGATTCCTGTTCACAACAAAGCACTTGAATGCAACAAGCTCGTAATCACGACTTCTGAAGTGACGTATGAAACTTCTGATGGCACGTGAAGGCATTGTGCTGCAGGACAGCAATTGCAAGTAAACCGTCATCTTTGCAGGACTGTAATATGAAGATTCTAGAAAGGAGCATTTCTCTTTTGCAAAACTAGGACTGTAAACGGCAGGCACAACAATGCCGGTATAACCATAGATATCTGTCATTTTCCAAATATCTCTGTTTTCACAGTCCAACTTACAATGCAAAAGTGCCTTTCATATTTATCCACAAATTACAGACAAAAACGGCATCTCCGTGTGGACAGAAGGCCAAAACTGAGAGAAAGGTGAAAACTTACTAGTGTGGTCAAGGCTAGAGACCATAGTGTGCAAGTTGTCCAAACACTTTGGGCCTGTTCTGTGCCCACTGTGCATTTACACGCTTGCTAGATCAATGATGGACCAAGTGCTGAGTTTCGCATTACTCCGAGATTTCAGTTCCACCGGTTCACTGACACTTATCACGCACTGAGCATGTTAAAGATAGACCTCCAAAATGTGCAGTACTGGGCTCTTCCAGGACCTAGATTGACGAGCACTGGTTTAAGATTGGACAGATTTTGTACTGCTGGTCTAAAAAGTCATAATGTACAATAAGGACTGAATTGCAAATGCCCGTAATGTGCAAATAATACTACACATCAAACATTTATGAGCATAATTGACTTCTGCATTAGCTCCTAGAAAAATTTTCAGTAGCATTGAGGACTTCTCTAAATTCATGTGTCGTTCCAACAGCTGTCAAGATCAAGAAGAACAAAGACAATGTGAAGTTCAAGGTCCGCTGCAGCAGATACCTGTACACATTGGTCATCACAGACAAAGAGAAGGCTGAGAAGCTCAAGCAGTCCCTGCCGCCAGGTGAGTCTTCAACTCCGAATGACACGCAAATAAGAAAACAGATCAGTAATGGTGTTAATGTTTGTAGCAAAACAGAACTGAATCCATATACGTTTTATGTACCAGTGGTTCTTAAACTAGTTAGTCATCTTGATGGCCCCCTGGTTCAGAACCACTGATTTGGACTACACGTTTGGCTGTGGAAATGTCATTTTTGTTGGATATAAATATGCAGTGGACTTTGTGAATTCATCATTAAAGCCAGGGTTGAGGCACGCGAACGGTCACCTATAACCTACAGGGAATGTTACAACTTTCAGCCTTGAAGTAAAGCTGTTAAAGTTGCATATTATAGTTATTTTTAATTCTTAATTGGTTTATATTGTATCTTTTTTTCTTTTTTTTTTTTTGCGAGATCCATTAAATGATCCCAACTGACTGGGAAACGTCAGGTGTTTGTGGGATGTGTGCAAGTTGTCCAAACACTTTGGGCCTGTTCTGTGCCCACTGTGCATTTACACGCTTGCTAGATCAATGATGGACCAAGTGCTGAGTTTCGCATTACTCCGAGATTTCAGTTCCACCGGTTCACTGACACTTGTAGCCGTTGCGCCTCGACTCGGTCCCTTCACCAGATTTACTGTAAATGTGATCCATCTCTCTCTCTGGTTTCAGGTCTGGCTGTGAAGGAGCTGAAGTAGACGTCACTCTTGTACAAAATGTTGGAATAAAATTGGAAAAAAATGAATGTGTTTTGTGTTTCTGTACTGTTCAGTTTTTGATCTGTTTGATTAATAATGCTCGTTTAGGTTGTGTAAAGTACACGCCCCATTTAAAACTTTGGGGTCAGTATTTA
>CM031954.1:28291648-28506648 GCA_018749465.1 Paracanthobrama guichenoti
CTCACCTGTCTTTGTTATCGTGATGTGGTTCGTCCACTGACCTGTATCAACATTCAGCTGATTGGAGAATGAGTGAGGGGAATGTGAGAGAGGATGGAGTGCTCATTTCTGTAGCTGTCTGTTTCTATTAAGGCAGATGGTGTAAATGGAGGCAGAGCGAGACCAGATGCTATGGTGTGAAATCAGGCGCTCGCGCTGGGTCCTCCGCCGTCTCACAATCAACACCGGGGCGTTTTCAGTTGGCCCGGGGGATCCTCCTTCATAACCCATTTTCCCCCAGTTTGTGAATCTAAATCCTCTGTTCCCGCTGACACTGCTCCTTGAATCCTAATATGGATTTTCAGCAGAACAGGAAACTGGTGGGATCTCTTTCCTCTAGTCTATGGGGTTTTAGGCTTGGCCTGGAAGACCATGCATATGAGCTCTCTGCATGGCTAAGAGACTGTTGTTGTGCTTTATATCTAATTGCTAGTGTTTATTATGAGCACCAGGCAGATGATGTGCTCTCTATGGAGACTCACTGTTTAATCGTTTCAGCAATTTAGCCAACACTAAATGTTCCAAATGATTAGGAGAGAAGGACTGAATTGGTAAAGAAAAATCAGTTTGGATGCATTTCTTAGTTCCATTGCTTCTTTTGGATTCAGATTACAAAAGGTTTCCATTGGTCACAATGAGTTTAAGTCACAACAGTGATTTAAATTATTAGTAGGCTATGCCAAATTAAATCTATAAAAACTATAATTATAAAAATTATAAAAACTATAACAAAAATATTTTATATACATTATATCAAAAATAAAATGTACTAAAGCATTCAATAGAGTATAAAATCAGCATTTATTTAAATTATATAAAAACTTAAAGTACACAGAGTGTGAAATCAGTCATTTTATTTGTGCATATTTATTTATGTATTTATTTCATACATTTATATTTCATTACATTCTAGAGTATAACATTTATCTTATTTGTTAATTTAAATTTATGGAATTTATATTCATTTATTTATTTAATGTATTTAAATATAAACAATATATTAAAACATTCTAAAGAGTATAAATCAGTTCTTTTATTTATTTGTTAATTTATATTTAAATTTATGGAATTATTTGTCATTTTAAATTTAAAAAATATATTAACATTAGTATAAATCAGTTATTTTATTTATTTGTTTATTTATGTTTATTAAATATTATTTATTTTATACAATTTAACTAGTTTTCTTTGCATGGTTTCACTCCTTATTTGTCGCTGACCCAAGTGAAAATATTTCTGCTCCATGTTTAGACCTAGATTCCCCAATGAACAGGCCCAGATGGATTCTGCAGATGGTTTTTGTGCATCTTCTGTGCTGATTTTGGGGGGGGGGGAATCTGTGGAATACATTTAAATATGGATATGGTCCAATATAATAATAAACGCATGCAGCTGGTTTAGTGGGGGGTTGTTGATGCAGATCACTTTTGGGTCTGTCGGTGAGTACAGCGACTAAATAGACGTCAATTCTAGAAAGGACCAATCATCAAGTTATGCCTGGGTGGATATGTGTTTGTGCGTTAGATGAGTCTAAGGTCATCTGTCCATATGATTCACTTATTTCCTGCAGGGATGAATTACTAACAGCTGTTTTTTTCTCCCCATCCCAGACAGAGGATGCATCTGTTTGATTCACACCACAAAGGGCTGTTTGCCCATGCATTTATTTAAAGACACCCATATTTAATTGCTGTTTTTGTGGTTCGGACTACTGTAATCTGCAAGAAATTAAGACTTCTGAATAAGAACCTACATGTTTACTCTGGGTGGTTGCCAGAGTGTTGCTATGCAGTTGCAACTGTGTGTTGCTGTGGGGTTGTGGATCCTGGATGGTTGTTAGGTTGTTGTTTACTGGCCCATGTTAAAATAATTAATATGCGATATTCCTTAGACTTTTGATGACCTCTCCTCATCAAGTCGCATGATTTGAGGTACCATTCATGTCTGTTATGAGTTAATTGCTTGTGCAATACTTCGGGTCAAATTCAAATCAATGAGCATGATGAGCAATCGTAATATTGACGCTTGCCTTAGCAAACACTACTAAAATGATGAGAGATAAGGGTTATTATTTTCAGATGCAGGTGGAGGAGACCTGCGCTTTAGTGACTTCTAAATTCCCAGTCACCTGACTCATCTGACCCTCAGGTGATGTAGCCTATTTCCTGACTTTCGTTGTTGTTGCTGTTTTCTTTTTCATTAATGTGTTATTTAAAGACACAGTTGGAATGATACGGAAATAACTCTATACAATATCTAGCGATCTCACATGCTGCATTCCATTCAACTTGGAATGTCCAACTTCCTGCTTGGAAAAGTTCAATTGAACGGCACTTGAAATCAGGCTACAAACTTGGACCGAGAGTTTAAAACTTCACTTCAAGATGTGATTGTATAATGAACATGGCCAGGGACTTTATGGAGTTAATGATATGACTTGATGAAAAGATAAATTTTGAATAATTGTGGTTGTAATCCATGCAGCTGCAAAAAGTAGAAACACAGATTTCTGGAATTAAAAAAAAAGATGCAAGTGCATCATAAAATTCTTGCAAACCATTTGTGCATTTAGGCCAACAGTAAACACATCTGTAAACACATTTCCATCCTTCCTCATCTCCTTGTTTCTTTTCCTAGACCATAAGACATCTTTACATCCCCCGTAAATGAACATTAAGTGGAAGGAGCAGTTTAATGATTGTAAGCTGTTGTTTTTTTTTTTTAAATCGTGATCCTCAAGAGAAGAGGCCCATTAGCCATCCAATCACACCGACAAGACCATTGTCTGACTTGATAAAAATAGAAAACACTTGCTGGAAAACAGCCACTTGAAGTCTTTCACGGCGGCTGTTCTGTTTGTTTTATCTATCGGATAAAAAAACGGGATTGTGAATAATCTTTTCTCCCCGTTTTCATTGTTTGGACAAACCTGTCCCAAACCATGTGCAGTGATGTCAGGCTGGTTGGGATGTTCAAATGAATAAAAGAGTTGTATAGCACCACAGTGTTTATACTTTTGAACCTACAAATGACATATTTGTTATTGCACATTGTAAGTTGTGATGTGGGATTTTATTTTAATATATACCGATCAGGCATAACATTACGATGAATAACACTGATTATCTCTTCATCATTGCACCTGTTAGTGGGTGGGATATATTAGCAAACACTTTGTTCTCAAAGTTAATGTGTTAGAGGCAGGAAAAATAGGTAAGTGTAAGGATTTGTGTGAGTTTGACAAGGGTCAAATTGTGATGGCTAGACGACAGAGCATCTCCAAAACTGCAGCTCTTGTGGGGTGTTCCCAGTCTACAGTGGTCAGTATCTATCAAAAGGGGTCTAAGGAAGGAACAGTGGAGACAGGGTCATGGGCGGCCAAGGCTCATTGATGCACGTGGGTAGCGAAGGCTGGCCTGTGTGGTCCGATCAAACAGACGAGCTACTGTAGCTCAAATTGCTCAAGAAGTTAATGCTGGTTCTGATAGAAAGGTGTCAGAATACACAGTGCATCACAGATTGTTGCGTATGGGGCTGCATAGCCGCAGACCAGTCAGAGTGCCCGTGCTGACCCCTGCTGACCCCTGCCCACCGCCAAAAGCGCCAACAGTTGGCACGTGAGCATCAGAACTGGACCAAGAAGGTGGCCTGGTCTGATGAATCACGATTCCCTTGTACATCACGTGGATGGCCGGGTGCGTGTGCGTCACTTATCTGGGGAACACATGGCACCAGGATGCACTATGGGAAGAAGGCAAGCCGGCAGAGGCAGTGTGATGCTTTGGGCAATTTTCTGCTGGGAAACCTTGGGTCCTGCCATCCATGTGGATGTTACTTGTACACGTACCACCTACCTAAGCATTGTTGCAGACCATGTACACCCTTTCATGGAAACCTACATGTTTCAGCAGGATAATGTGCCCTGCCACAAAGCAAAAACAGTTCAGAGTTTAAGATGTTGATTTGGCCAAATTCCTTACATCTCAATCCAATCGATCATCTGTGGAATGTGCTCAACAATCAAGTCCGATCCATGGAAGCTTCACCTCCCAACTTATAGGACCAACACAATAATATTGGTTGATATAAAAAAATACACTCTTCGCCTTTAAGATGAAGAAATAATTGCTCAAAGGATAACACTGACTGAGTCACAAGTCTTGTGAGAATAAAAAAAAAAAAAAAAAAAGCCTTGTGATTTATTTTTCTTAGAGTAAATATGTGGAATTTCCCCTGTGCTCATGTTGATCATTACTTTCAGAAGGGCGGTCAATATTTCAGTTCACAAATGTTTTAGAGACCATTTGATTGGATGACAACCTGTCATGCAAGATGAAGCTTCAATATTTTTGCTTTGTTTTTCAATTTCAAGTCGTCCTTCCATTTATATGTACAGAAAATGGGTTATGGGGCATGTGAGGTACATGTAGAGGCCATCATTTTTCTAAACGGCCACTTATAGTCAGGGCTTAACACTCACATTTGCCCTTTTTCTAACAATTCTGATGTTTGGGTAATATTTCTTGCTCAAGTCTTGACTTTGGTGTGTTTTGTTTGCTGATAGTCCTTATTTATGGTCTCCTCTTAAGGCTCTGTTTTATCACTTCAGACCTGAACCATGGCGCTTCACTTCAATTTTAGATGTAGTATGAGCAAAAAGCTGTGCTCTTGATTTATCAGCAGTCTATTTCATTATTTTTCTTTCTAGTCTGGTTATGTCAGCATCCTTTTAAGTGTTTTATGCGGCCAATTCTGGGTGGGCCAGGTTGCTTAAAAGTTAAAACCACAAAGATTTTCTCATCAGGAAAAAGCTAAAAAAAAATCCCAAAAAGGATGTGAAAGCTGTGACCACACTGACCTACTAAATCAGGCTGATCAGATATTTCAGAGATCCACAGTTTGCTTTTGGGTAGTGTAGAACAGAAATATTTAGTTTCTGTTTGACATGTGGTGGTAAGTTAAGAGCTCAGTGGTCTTTTGCAATGCAGATAAGCAGTAAAACTAATGCCATGACATCTTGACCGTAATTGTTTTTATACACATAGTAGCTCAGGGCCGTGTAACCACCATAGACATTGAGGGGGACAAGTCCCCCTGAATAATTAGAAATGGCAAAACTGTCCCCCCAAATATATAATATCCTTGACGCTCTGCTGTACTCCATTACACGCCACTCTGTTTGTTGCTAAAGATGACGCAAGTAAAATGTTACATTTTTAGGTTAGTCTACCTCAGCGGTCTAACAGCACTCGTCACTGTCAGAATGAGTGAGATGGCCAATCAAATAAAGAAGGAGGGGCTTACAAATTCCAACTCGACACTTTAGTTAGCAGCGAAAGAGTGCGTCGTAAGATATAATTATTATAGCTAAACATTTAATATTTGACAACTTCAGCGACCAACAGTAATATCGAGTGACGCAAACAATTGAAAATGACATGTAAATCATAACTGAATTTGACGTGACAAGAAACATTTTGCATTACATATTAGGCAGATGAAAGTAAGAGTGAAGATAATATTTCCAGCAGATATTGTTAGATTAATGATTGTGTTGTGGCCAAGTTAGGAGAAAAGATGATTGTCAGCTTTTGGTATTTGGGTCAGAAATGTTAGTAAGGACCCGGGGGTTTCGGTGAATAGTGTTATTGTACACGTAATGGAATGTATTGCATGTTCTCCAAACCCACTCATAGTCAACATACCATTACATCAGTCTCTTATTGAGATGTATGGCTGGTTGTGAAAAACTAATAATTCTAATACTAATATTAATACTAAAAATGCATACTTTTAAAGTTAGGTATTCATTTTTATTACTACTGTGAGCATTTTAATGTCAGTGCATGGAAGCGTGCATGTATTGCGTGGCATTTTCATTTGCCATACAGCTCAGAGGCAGGCTGTTTTCTAATTTGTTCTAATCCATCACTTATAGTTCATGTTATCAGGTCCTCATGGCATTTTTGATGGAGCGTTGTCTTCGGATGTGAAAGAAAGTTACTATACATTTTAGCAAATTAAATGAATCGATTGACATAACCTTTAAATATTTCTTAAACTATTGGGATATTAATAATATACACTGCATGTTCATTAAATATAATTAATAAATACTGTATCTTAATTTTATTAATAATATTAATCACATAAGAGACAGTGGCGTGTCGGTTTAGGCTGCATTTACAGGGCAGTTTTAGAAATATTACAGTATTTAGAAATATAGACTCACTTAAAGTTGAACAGTAGTGTACTTCATTGCAAAAGATTGGGGATGGTAAGATGTTTTTGAAAGGAGTATCTTATGCTCACAATGAATACATTTACATTATTTGATCTAAAAATACAGTAACACGTTAATATTTTGAAATATTAGTATAATTAGGCGATATACCAACACGATTAACCGGTAGAGATTTTGGACTGTCGTCTCCTATAATGGTCACACGCTCACGTGACATTGCCATGCCGTGAAAACAAGAAAGCTTATCATTTGCATGCATATTTACATTTTATGCATTTGGCAGACACTTTTATCCAAAGCGACTTAGATTGCATTTAAAGTACACAATTTTTACATTTTGTCAGTTCTTTGTCAGCTTTCCCTGGGAATCAAACCCATGACCTTGGCGTTGCTGGTGCCACACTCTTATTATTTGAGCTACAGGAAAGCCTTGCTGTTTAAAAACAAGTGATTTTAAACTGTTGAAGCAGTTCAACAGCAGTGATAATGCAATAAGCAGCGAAAGAAAGCTCATTTCTGTATATTCGAGCACTGTCTGAGAGACGGTTTCTGAGCGCTGTCTGAGAGAGTAATGAACAGGGATCTTTTTGCCGCCTTATTGGGCTTGAACGGTCAAATACATGCACTTTTGTGCTAAAATGCCTGTCTGCAAGTATCCTCATAAACAGTCATTTATGTCTTAAGTGAACGTAATCAGTTGAGAAATGAAGTGCATGTGTATCAGTATATTAGATCAGTGCATTCGGTTTTAAAGTGACAGCAGCATATTATACCTGCCGCTGTCTGTGCTTTTAATGTTAATCCAAAAGACAAAGACAAACTGCTCATTTAATTTACACAATATCATTTAAATAATATGTACATTTAATTACTTCATACAATTTATGAATTTTTCAGGTAGGTCTATTTCATTTTGCGTCTTTGTGCTATTGTAGTTTTGTCCTATTGCTTGTAACTAATTTGTTTCTTTGTTCTCGTTTTTTCTGACTGTTCAGTTATTTTGCTTTTTTTTTTTATTACTTAGGATATTATTAGTTTTTGTGATATTGAAATTGGTAACAAGAATTATGAAATTTCAATGGTGTCAAAAATTTTATCTCAAAACCTTGATTAAAGCAAAAATAACTATATTGTGATTATATACTGCACTGTTATTGTGAAATAAAGTTACTCATCATCATATAATATTTTGGTCTTATCACCCACCCGAAGTACAATTTAAAAACGTATTTATAAACAAATATTTTTTTTTAAATGTAGCATTATTACTCCATTCTTCAGTGTTACGTGATCCTTCAGAAATCATTCTTATATGCTGATTATTATTACAGTTGAAAATGGATGTGCTTCTTAATACTTTTGTGGAAACCATGATATTTTCTTAAAAAAAAAAAAAAAACTTACTAACCACAACATTTTTATATATATTAGTGTATGTAACAGTATTCTACAGTGCACTTATCTTTCTTTCATCCTCTCTGTGTCTCCTTCCTGTTTCTTTATTCACCCAAAGCCCATGACCTGCTCTGCTCAGAGTTAATGATGTCCCAGCTGTGAGGGTGGGAGGTTCATCCGAGCGCACTGTGTTGGAAAAGCCCCCCGAGGTTGCCCTCAAACCCCTTACTCCCTTTCAAAAGCAGTGTAGGAAAGATGAGGACAGATTCGAGTGAGGTTGACTGCTCTGTTGGGGACCTTCCTAAAGGCTTGCCTCTGCTTTACTGTAAAAGCCCAGTCATCCAGGCCCCTCATGGCCTTGCCTTGATCCAACACTGGAATCTTCTCAAATATGCTGGTACATTGTTCACCGAAACTATATGAAGTTTTCCTTTCACCGACATCTTGGAAATCACCTGGAGATTGCATTAGCATACATATTTTTTTCATTGACGTTTAATGGCTCATGTTCCCACAGTTTTAATACATAATACGCTGACGTTCCCTGAGGCATATTACTCCATTTTTTCATGTAAAATATGTAATTATGTAGCTCAAAGAGCATAAAATTGTAGATTTCGGATCAAGAGGTTGATGTGTCACACTTAAACGAATCTAGTTCTCTCACAACTCCCAGCAGATGGACGTCAGTGTGCTCCACACAGCTGTTCTCCACCTGCTGTGATCATCTCTAGCTGAAGTTTGGCTCAGAACTTCCACAGAAAGCACATCCCTACTTAGCTCTACAAATTATGGATGACTCCCAATTTGTATACTTCTACTAAGTACGTTTTGCACTGGCAGTGACATACATCTTATTAATATATTAAAATCTCGACACTGTCAAACTTTTGCCAGTATTTTATTGTGATACTGTGACAATGTGCCAGGTGCTTCATATATAGAACTTTTTAAGGGTTCCCGTCATGGGAGAATTTTATGGATTTAGTTTTAATGAATGAATGAATTTTGTTTTAATTAATTAAATTAATTACTTTTTATGAATTAATTAGCCCATAAACATACTTTATCAGTGGACAAATTTGGAATTACCCATTAAAGATGTAAGTATTATGCAATCATTTAAGACATTTCTCCTCATTTAAGAGAATTGTGCCTTTTTTGGCACAATTTTATTTATATATAGAATCCTATTGACTGTAAATCTAAAGGGCCGAGACATATGTTTCATGACAGTTGGAGATTTTCAGCAACATGAGTGACATTGACCATTGGAGATCCAAGTTGAACAGCTTGAAAGCTTGGCAACCTCTAGCGCTGTCAGTGTGAATGGGGCTTGACTGTTTTCCCTAAGTGGAATATATTCACAGTGGAATAAAAAAAAAAATCTTCTCCACATGAATGCATGTTTAGCAAAAAAAAAAAAAAAAAGAAAAGGAAGAACCTGATTGGCAGATTCTCTTTAAGAGTAGGCAGATAGTTTACATGTCACTAAAAACGTACGTTTTTGAAAGAGGTCTCATGTTCACCAAGGGCGCATTTATTTGATCAATTATATTAATTATTGAAAAATATTTTGAATGATTAAAAATATTTATATATTTCAATATATTTAAAATTTAATTTCTTCCTTTGATTTTCAGCATCATTACTGCAGTCCTCGGTGTTGCATGATCCTTCAAAAATCATTCTAATATGCTGATTTGGTGCTCAAGAAAAGTTTTTATTTAATGACCGCTTGCAAGGATGCACACTTTAAAAAAATACACTGGAAATAGTACACAGTCTGGCCACCTTTCACATACTATTCTTAAAGTGCTGTGAGTTGACACACTAATGCTAATATTTCATTCTATATAGGACACAACATGTGGGAATTAGGATTCTGCCTGTGTTTCTTATAGTCAGTGTTCATGGTTTGTGATGCTAGTATAGATACAGGATAATGTTTAACCAACACTATCTCACGACCAATTCGTACGTATTTGTACGAGGTGTCTAATTCATATGAATTCGTGGAACCTCACTCGTATGAATTTGTATGATTTGTCGAAACCACAGTGACGGGTAGGTTTAGGGCCAGGGTTAGGGGGAGGTCATTCGTATGAAATCATACAAATTGGACAACTTGTCAAATACGTATGATTTAGCAAAAATCATACAAATTCATACAAGTGAGCTCTTACAAATTGGTACGAATTAGCCACCTCGTAAAATATGTACAAATTGCTGTGAGATCGGGTTGGAAGTCTCAGTGTTGTCCTAAACCAGTTTGGCCTCATCTCTCTTTCTCGTCATATCATGTTGAAACAGTTTAGTTTACATTCTTACCCTAGAAACCTGACCTGAGATCAGTCATCCATTTCCTTCAGGTGAAAATATTCTGTCCAGGCTTGTTTAAAGGTCCCAAACTCCGGTATTATTTGACTCTTGTTTGCCTCAATATAGATCTCCCCATAGGCAGCAAACTACTTGATTCTGCCCTGTTTGTTCCTCGAAGCTTACAGACTTTGTCTGTGGAACCTCATTTACGTCCAGTTTTACAGCCTGCCTATTCATGGCTACGGTGTGATTGGCATTTGAAAAGGGTGTTTTATCCAGGCCTGTAGCCAGCTATGCTCAGGTTGAGCTGTATGTCGATGACCCCAAGGGAAAATCAGTCTATGAATGTAGTGGACACTCTATGCAAACAAGCCAAAGAACAAGACAGAGCACTTTACTGAATCACTGAACTGAAATAACCCAGGTCTGTTTGTGTATTTGTACATGAGAACTGGTGTGGTTGATGTTAATGTGTCTAAATCCGTAGCGTACCGTGGGGTTTCAGTCAGGGCCTTCACTAACGATCAACACCCCACGCCGCCGCCATAACACCACCACCACCACACACACCAACACATACAAAATACAATCGTGCACATGCACTGTATGCACTACTGTTATGAATCCCCGCTTTCAAAGTGCTCGTTGGGAAGGGGGCAAGCAACATAAAAGGGCACACGAGACAAAAAGACAATTTGACAATTATTGATACCACTGCACTCACCGTTTAGGCAACATGTGAAATGAATCAAAATCAACTCACTGGCACAAATACTCTTAAACGAACAAACAAACAAAAAATCATGGACCAACAAGAATACCAAAAGAAACAGAAAAAACACAGCTTGTCAGCTAACGTTACCAGCTTGACATCAGGATGCACGCGAAGCTCATTAGAACGCTACGCAGCATGTCATCTGCAGTGGCCATAGATCGCTCACAACCCGCGAAAAGTTCAAATGGCTGATGATATCAGCGGGGGGTAGCGCCGACACATCGCTGGGCCTCTGGGGCGTTCTATCACTACACATCAAAATTTTATTGGCTTATGACCCACGTCAGTCAAAGTTATGATCTAATGGGAAATGGCAGCTTCAACGGAAGGCTAGCTATACTACTAGTGCTGGTCCACGGAGCTGTGATGCGTTTAGATGATGACATGGAAAATACAGCTCAGCTCAAAAAATAACTACAGTCTTTCTGGAAATATAATTGTAACGTACTGAACTAGACAGCAATTGCATTTAGACACGTTAAGACACACATTAATTTAATTTAATTATGAAAAAATACATATTTTTGATTTTGACAGGGCCAGCAGAGAAGGCCCTGATGGCCCTGACAGCCCACCACTGGTCTAATTAATTTTGATATTGGATCCATGTATCCGTTTCCAGACTGGCAACAAAGCCAAATGCATTTCAGATTTTGCCCGTATAGCATGTGAGATGGAGAAAACTGCTGTTCGTTTGGACTGCATATGGACCCTTTAAGGGTCAATTGATATACAGTCTTGAGAAAGGATGCTGAATGTGCATACAGTGTGTGTGTGTGTGTGTGTGTGTGTGTGTGTGTGTGTGTGTGTGTGTGTGTGTGTGTGTGTGTGTGTGTGTATGTATATGTATGTATGTATGTATGTATGTATGTATGTATGTATGTATGTATATATATATACATACATACATATGACACTGTCATCACATTCTGAATAAGCTATCTTTTAGCAATCATTTCAATAAGGCTTCAATTAAACTATTATATCAAACGAGAGATGCTGAGCATTTAATTCCTGGAGAAAGACAGCAGTGTTTTTGACCGAGAGGCGGTGGGTGGGTGTGAGTGAGGATGTGAAATTGCATTCACATGGGCTGCGTTGAGTCCTTTGTTCTCTTTCGTGGAGATTCCACGCCACTTCATTCCCATAATCCTCTATTTGAACCCCTTTCGTCCCTCCCTTGTGTCCTTCCCATTTTTTTCTTTCACACCATCTTCTCCACCCTCCTTCCTCCCGTCCCTCTCTCGCCTGTCCTCTTTCTGTCTCCCAGACGTCTCTCTATATGCCTTAAGGATGCTACAAGATGGATGGACTACAGAAATGAAATGATAAAAGTAACGGAAAAACAAAAAGTGTATGTTTATGCTTTTTAACCACAGCAGAGCAGAAACGTATAACAACATTATGGAAGACCTGTCAACAACATTTCCCTTATTTACATTCAAAGTCTTAACAAGCACAGAATGGCATGCCGCTTTCTGAGGGGCTTCATTGTCAGACCTCACTCTTTGGATCCAACATGAAACACCGTTTGCAACCCATTTTCCATTAATAATCTGAAACCTTTCTTGTGACCTTACAATTTGATAACTTTTGGACATGCACCCATTATGAATCATTCACAATAAAGATGTTTTTTTTTTTTTTATTTTTTTTTTTATTTTTTTTTTTAGAGAAAGTGATTCAATGAAATTTGTTGAATTTAAAATGCCCCTATTATGCCTTTTCAGATGTTACCTTTAAAGGGCACCTATTATGCCTCTTTTTACGAGACGTAAAATAAGCCTCTGATGTCCCTAGATTGAGTATGTGAAGCTTTAGCTCAAAATGCACCACAGATCATTTTTAATAGCATGTTAAAATTGCCACTTTTTGAAGGGGTTAGCAACAAACACACTGTTTTTGTGCATGTCCCTTTAAATGCAAATGAGCGGCTGCTCCCAGTCCCCTTTTAAGAGAGGGCGGGGCTTCAAGAGCTCATGCAACAAACTAACAGGACAATCTCATGTTGGCAGCGGTGCTCAGCCTTATACGTTCGATCTGAATTCAGACAATGATGCTTACAGAGCCAGAGAATATATGCTGCATGGAGATAGAACAGGGGGTATTCCAGAAAGCAAGGTTAACTTACCGTCACATATACCCTGAACTCTCGGTTGATTAACCCAAAACTTGCTTACTCGAGGTATGCTGGTTCCAAAAACGAGTCCTGGAGTAAGTTCAGACAACTCGGAGCATGTTCCCGGTTAACACACAAGACATTCTCAACAGAGCGACGAATCGATGATTCACCATGGAAACAGACGCTAAGAAAAAGCGTGCCATTCTACTTCCCCTTCTTCTTTTGTTTAATGGTGATTTACATGACCTACTTAGTGCACATCGCCACCTATTTGGTGGTTATGCAATAATTTTTTCAGTGTTTTCTTTTTAATAAGTAATCTTTATTCACTGAGAATAAGGATTATATTGTTTGTTTGAAGCTAATTAATTGAATGCAGATCCATGTGTGAGATGACAATGACATAAATAATAAATATATTTGAATTGCATTAAAATTTAAACTTATTTTTAATTTTAAAAACTATTTTAATTGTTTAGAATTAATATATAATATTGTATATTATATAACTGAAACAAATTTGATTATATTAATAACTATATGAATTATATAACACACATCTGAATACCTCTTAAGCAAACTAACCCTGGGACATGAGCTGCTCTGGAGCAGGTTATGTTCAGAGAGTGAGTTGCCATGGCTACTTGCATCCCCCAAAAGTTATCAGCGTTTTTGGAACCGAAAGTTGAGGTTATCTGCTTACTTACTCTTAAACATACCCAGATATGTCACATAACCTGCTTTCTGGAATACCCCCCAGGCATCTTGCTTTTATCCACTATTAGAACAAGCCTGATGTAGTGGGCCCTGTCTGAATGATGGCCAAAAACTTTACTTATGAGTCTTAAGTTTATTGCTCTTCACACAAAAGATGACGTGTCTGTTTTCAGAAAATCACTGTAAGAGCTGGATAAAACGCAGTACAAAGAAGTGCGCATTAAAGTCTTATCCATAAACACTCTCTCCCTTATCAGCACAGCGAATTACACAAAAACACATAATAAACTGGTAAACGGTTTATTTATAAAACAACTAATGAATTGTAATAAAGTGCATACTCTCCCTTTATATCTCCCTTTTATAAAAATGTATGCTCACCATATGAAGCACTGAGTAAAATCATGACAATTCAGACTTTTTTTTTTTTTTTTGACTCTTTACTCAGCCCTAAAATATTGGCTAGACATTATGAGTGCAATCTTAAAAATGACTTTATCCAGTTATCACAAATGCCATGGAAATTCATTGATGAAAAGGTGTGGGAACCCTGTGCTGTAATCCTGTGAACATTTGTAAGTATCAGCGCCGGCTAATTGAAAAACCGCTCTCAGTCTTGTGTCCTGTGTGTTTGTGTGTTTGAATGACAAGGGAATATGGGTGGGTGGAAATGACTTCGTGAAGAAGTGTGGGAGTGTGTAAATAATTCCTCTTTGCTTTATTTCCATAGAGGATAATGCAGGTGTTCCATTATTCATGTCTGCCTGGTATTAATGCACACTCTTTGTGTGTGCGTGCACACTGTATTTGTTTGACTATTATAATTACATGCTCACTTTTGCTGTGCGAGTGTGTATGTTTGTGGCAGAGAGAACATTGGTAAGGCCAGATAAGGCTGCAACAAGGGTGTTGTTTATGCGTTTTGGAGTCTATTCCAAATGTATTCTGAAGCGATTCATTGTATTCATAATAATGCCTCTGAATCTTTATTGCATGATTTATCTTCCTTCTCTGTCCGACTCTCTCTTGCGCAAACACATGCAATATTTTTCTCTCCATTTCTTATCCTTCTTGTTTACACTGCATCATTTTGTGGGCTTCAGTTCTCCATTTCTTTACCTGTATATCTGTGTGTAGGGCATATATTATGCAACGGGGGAGATGTGTCAAACAGTATCTTACTGCACGAGATATATTGGCTTGGCAATAGTGGCAGGACTGCTTTATTCAAACAGGGATTAATGTGAAAATATACAGCAGGAAGTATATCAGTCAAGCCAAGATGAGGAAAAACTTGTCTTGGAACTATCCTTTTTTGTAATATTTGTTTTATTGTTTTGATTTATTACATTAATGTGAAGCTGTTTTTGCGCTCATGCCAGACATAATCATTTGTTATGACATATTATTTTTATCTTTTGGTCTGCATCCATCAGACTCCAGTAAGAAGAAAAAAGGCTGTCTATCAAGGCTGTAGTTATTTGAACTCAAATAAAAATAAAATAAATATTGTGAAATATTATTACAGTTTTAAATGTAATTTATTCCTAAAATAGCTCCAGTCTTTGGTGTTGCATGATTCTTAAGAAATCATTCGGATATGCTGATTTGATGCTCCAAAAGCATTTATTATTATTATTATTATTATTATGTAAATGTATTTACTGTTACTTTTGATACATTCAATGTGTCCTTGCTGAATAAAACGTCCATCCATCCCTTTTCTTTTTTTTTTTTTTTTTTTTGTTGCAAAAATACCAATATTATGGTGTGTGTGGACTATCGATGTTGCCATGATATAGGATTTTGCTTATACCACCCGTCGTTAATCTCTTGGGCTTTTCCCAGTCAGACAGAACAAGTTTCTCGTAGTTCACGAAGATCACAGGATTTAGTCATGGCAATTCCAGTCAGGCAGTCACACGTTGATTCATTAAAATAGTCTGATAATTCCTCTTTTCACTTTGTCCCAGGACTTAACTACAAGGGCAGTGAGGACCTGGAGGTTGCCATGGTGATGTTTATTTGTGTGTGAGGTTTTTTTTCTTCTTCTTTTTTCTCCTGTCTCTGGCCAAAAGCAGTAAACATAATGCCAGTCTTTCTCCCCTTGCTTCCACACCAACTGCTTCCCTTACACTCTCCTCTCGCTCTCTCACTCTCTCGCTCTCTGTCTCTCTCTCTGTCTCTCACTCACACACTCACACTCACACACACACACGCACACGCACACACGCACCACTCTTCAATGAGAATTAAAACACACACTCGTTCCCTAAATGTGCCCCATCCCGTCCCATAAGACCCCCCTGTGGCAGTCTGTGTACCTCCTCCCCCCATTTCCTCATCACAGTACCTTCATCAACCCCTATTTACCCTTCACAAAGGCCTGATGGGGAATTCACCATCCTCAAAGGTGGAGGAGGGGTTTACACACTCATGTTTTTCAGACAATGTGACTGAAATGATACACTGGGCTTCATCATGCATTTTCCTTAAATATCTGACATTTAATAGTTAAATATTGATGGTTTACTACAGTACCGGTCAAAATGTGTTTGTTTGTTTGATGTTGTTACAATGTAAAATAAATGTTTTCTCTTTTTATGTAATAATTCATCTGATGGCAAAGCTGAATTTTCAGCAGCCTTTCCTCCAGTCTTCAGTGTCACATGATCCTTCAGAAAACAACAAAACTTTTGCTTTTTATTAGAATTTTTGTAACAATGTAAAAGTCTTTACTGTCGATTTATAGCATCCTTCTGAATAAAATTAAACCTTAGTGACCCCAAATTTCTGAATGCTAGTGTATATATTAGTCAACTGATAAATTATATACATAAATTAATTTCAGAATTTTTTTGGTGTGTTTCTTTTGTGAATTCATTACATTTTATTATATAGCTGTATTTGATTATATTGTATTACTCAGAATTATCCGTTTGATGGCAACACCTATTAATTACACTATTAACAGTGTAATTAACTGGTGTAGTTTGAGTAATCATTATAAATAGTCAATATTATTAAACAGAAAAAAAGTTTCACTGCTGATGCCACTGCCATTTTGAATTTTTCTGGGTGACATTGCAGTCCTAGTCAGAGCTGTCAGAGAAATCAAAGTTTACAAGTTGTAATTAAAAGTTCTACGAGGACATAAACACTTTTTACAAGTTGTAGTTACGGTAATTTCAACATGCTATGAATGCACCTTATGCTAATAGAATACTGGATGGTTCAAGATGGATAGAATTGCACATTGATAAACTATTGGTCCAGCCATTAGTTATAACATTTACAGACCTTATATAATCTCAAATGAAATTCTATTGTATAACATAATTCTTTATTTTGTCTGTTGTGTTTTTTGTTTTGTTTTTTTTGACTAGTTTCTCATGCAGTTGATGAATGCTGCTACTGGAATTGTAGGTCGATTGGTTGACTTATTAGTCTTAGCGTTTAATAGATTGGGGGTGAAGCAGATGGCTTAGGATGTCCCACCACCCACAGGATGAAAGAGACTGTGTTGAATGTAACCGAGAGAGACAGACAATGCAAGAAACAAGGATGGTGATGCAGCAAATATAGACTCTGGGCTGCTTGCTATAGCTGTCCTACTTTCTCCATCCCCTTCAGAGCTTAGAGGAGGATGGGATAAGACATGGTGTCTGTATATGAGTGTGGCATTGTCGAATAATTATACTGCCCAATCAGTTGTCATATAGTCACTGCTTTAAAATCCATAGATTCCTGTCTATGTGAATGTTTTCAACCCAGTTAAGACCATTTTCAGTGCTATAAATGAGATCATGCACCTTTAACTATGGTGTGTATGTAGTTCTAAGCATCGGCGGAGCAACACGCTACCTTGTGCCCCCATTAAAGGCTGTGGGACTAAAATAGCTCCGGATCTATCAACTGGAACTCTTAAGTTATTTGACAGTGTGTTGCAACCAGAAATGACCTCTGTGTTATCAGTGTATTGCATTGTCTGTGTTCGGAAAACATCTCAGGAGGTCATGACTTCATTGTACATTAATGAGAAACTTGCATTAGCAGACAAGGTCACAGGTAGTACAAATGGGAGCTTTAAATAAAGCAAAATGTAATTGCTGCCTGGATTTGAGATTTTCATGTTTGTATTGTGTATGTTAAGATTGTAGTAGGATTCTATTAATAATGTTTTAAAGGTCCATATTATGCACCTGTATAACCTTTTCCCCACTGAAGTAAAGTTATAAGGTTAGTCATGGTTTTTGCACCATAATTTCCTATATTTAATTCTACATGACCCCTCTGCCTTTGAATTGTTGTACCTGTGAACAATACAAGTCGACACCATTACGACTAAAAGTTTGCTAAGAAGCATTTCCTACTAAAGTAACTGGTAAGCATATCAATAGCAGACTGGTGGGAGCTGCCGTAGACGGCAACATCCCCAGTGCATTACCTATTTGGCAAAAGGCAAGACAACAGCCTTTTTTGCTGTTTTCTCTAGTTTAAAAGGGTATTTGATATTCCATTTTACTTGCATAATCGGACGCATTTCACAGTGAACCGGGAAATCAATGAGGAAAATATGTTGGACAGGGATTGATTTTATCCAGTAGGAGTTGATTGGATCATGGAAAAAAAATTTGTTCTCATAATTTGTAACAGATTTTGTTTTTGTAAAAAAAAAAAAAAAAAAAAAAAAATCAACAGCATTCATAACCCATTTTACTTGCATAATCGGACTTATTTCACTGTGAAATAAAGAGGAATAAGGAAAAAATCTTCATTTAGGTGTTAGGATCATGAAAAAAAAAAAGCATGGATAAGTTGTACACAGTAAGACAAAAAAACATGCATCAGGACATGGAGTCAATTTGGAATTCATGTTGACATTGAATTTATGTATGTATGGTTGGTCATTTGTTAAAGTTCAGATATCATAGCAGTGACACTTTCTGAACAACTCTGTTTTTCTCTGTTTTAGTCGCTCATCTTCCTGGGCTGTGTAGCAGCAGCTGGGCTTGGTGTGAATCTGCTGTGCCTGGCCATCTACCTGAGCTGCCTGTGCTGCTGTCGGAAGGATGAGGAGGAAGAGGAAAGTAAGAAATCCAGCTCTTGCTGTGTCACTTGGGCTGCTGTTGCTGCCGGACTCATCTGCTGGTACGTACCACCCACTGTTCTCACACTGAGAGGATAAACCCACTCAAGATGCAGGCAGCATAGTTAAACACTCAAGTGTATGTGTAAGAAATATATGGGAGAATGATGTGGTTATATGTTCATCATGGTTATTTCAAACTTCCTGTCTCTGGCATGGTTGAGCAGAATTTAAAATGGAAGATTGTTGTCATCTGTCACACAGTTTGAAATGAGTGATGAATCAGCATGGCAAATACTAGCAAAATCCCTTTTGGTTAATTGGCTCAACTTCTGGCTGACATATCTACCTCATTATGCCCCCACTTCTTTTTAGTTTTTATTATATTATTATTTTGCTTTGTGCTTCTTCCATCCCATTGCTCTTTTTCTCTCTCTCTCTCTCTCTGAGAATTGGGAAGTTTTCTTCTTCATTGTTTCCCCTATTATGCGGTGTGCCCAAGAGTCTGTTTTAGGCCCTCTTCTTTTTTCACTTTATAAGCTCCCTTTGGGTGCCATCTTTAAGAAATATAAGATCTCCTTCCACTGCTATGCTGACAATACACAATTTTATCTACCAGCTAAAACTGATAATATTTATCCTTTGGACGTGCTCTGCAACTGTTTTGAGGATTAAATGTTTGATGGCTAATAATTTTTTGTAATTAAATAAAAGCGAAATTCAGCTTCTAGGCCCCCTCCAGGTCTCCATCTGTGTTTAATTTAGGTCCTCTTTCCGCCAGTGTTCAACCTCATGTAAGAAGTCTTAGGACCCTATTTTAACGATCTGAGCACATGGTCTGAAGCGCAGGTGCACTTAGGGCGTGTCCGAATCCACTTTGTCAGCGCGCCAGGGAGCATGGTCTAAAAGAGTTGTCCCTAGTCTCTTAATGAGTCTTGGGTTTGTTTTGGGCATAACGTGCAATAAAGCCAGCTGTGCTTGTGTGGCGGATTTGCTATTTACATGGAGGAATTTGTGAGCAGAAAGACTGAATGCTTCTCCAGAGAGGAATACTTTTATTTTTAATATACTGCATGCAGAATTATTATGCACGTTGATATTCTGATAAAAAAAATTTTCCAGGCACATTTTACCAATTCCAAACCACATTAATCTTAAGTACTATTAATTTTGTATTTAATAATTTATAATAGATATATAATTGTTCATGAAGGCTGGAAATGTAAAAAGCCTTATATTCAGGTGTGCAGAATTATTAGGCACATTTTCTTTTACAGATAAAATGAGCAAAAAAAGAGATTTAACAGTCAAAAATTATTAAAGGCCCATGAGAAGGATACACTCTCTCATTCTCAATTTCTTTCTCAGAGGTTCAGTTTATTCTCTTGCTCTATAAAAACGATGGTTCACTTGGTCACTTTGGGTAGTGCTGCTCTGATGCAGAGAGCTGTCTACATTCCTGTCTAAACAGCATACCGCTGACCGGCGATAGAAACAATCCAGTTTTGTTTTGGGCCACATTGTCCGTCAGGTCTGAGTTGGAGGAGGGGTTGTGGGAACGCTGAGTTTGACTAGTGTTTAGGACTTTAACAGGGGGTTGAATAGCCTTGGACATACCGAGACAGCCCTTTGACTTCTGTTCAGACGCGGTGCAGTTTTCTGCCTCCGTCATCCATTAAGAACGAGTGGTATTCACTTCTTCACAGCTTCTGTTCTTAGTGACCATGGCTGTCAAGCTCCAAAAAGGACCCAAAAAAAAAAAAACAGCATAAAAGTACTAAGAAAGGAGTCCATATGACTTGAGCCATATTATAAAAATGTTACAATGAACAGAAACTAAAAAAAAAAATACTGTTTCAGCACTTAAATGTCTTTCTCCCTCTTGCATTTGTAAATATGATTTGGCAGTGGAAAGTATCAGTGACACAAAGCTATCTTATGACTTCAGAAGACTTAAAATGTATGGATCACTTTATCACTTTATGTAAGGGGTTTTCAAGCCTTTTGATGGCATAGACCCCAAAATGTTATTATCTTTTTGCGAGGGACCATCTTTGTAAATGACATGTATGTGTATATTTCATGCATGCATATTTCATGCATGCAAGTACTAAAGTCAAAGCAAGTTATTCATATAGTTTTGAAGTAGCAATGATTTTTGTGAAGGAGCAGTTAAAGCAGACAAAAAGATTGGAGAAGATTGGCATACGTCACCCAGAGATAAGCCTGTCATTACACCAGAAGATTGTTATGACAGTTTGATTAAAAATGACACGTGAAAAAATGAAATATGCATTGATGAATCGTTTGCAATAAATTGTGCGTATAGTCTTTTACCTTTTTCATTTTATGGAATGACAGGGGTAAGTAATGACAAAAAATAATGAACTATGCCTTTAAGAAAGTAACTAGAGTCAGTTTTGGTTTCATATTGTGAATTGGTCAGCTAAAATGGATGTCTTTGCAGACAGCCACATTCACAGTCTTTCAAGGTCTTTACTCTTGGGAGCTTTACTACACACAGCTTTCTTAAAGAAAATAGTTGTTACTTTGACATGCTAATAGCAGAAGGGGAGTTATCTAATCTAACTCAATGCTCCAGTCTCCCAGCAGGCACTATCACAGTTGTTACATCACCCAACGCTGCTGGAGAAATGCTGAGGCCTAAAGTACTCAATTGAATTAGTTAGTGTTGTATATGAGAGTGTGTGTGTGTTTATGAGGGCACTATCCTCTCTCTTAATCCCATGACACTCATTTGTGTTGATATTAAGTTAGCATTACGACTGTCGGTTTTCTGAAACCTTCTGTTGTGAAACAGAGCCCACTGTTGTGTTAAATGCAGAAGCATGGTCAGAGTTTAACATCAGGAATTTATTCAGGATGTCATCATCTTAGGTGTTGATGCTGAATTAATTTTGTATACTTTGTGTTGGGGTTGGGTGACCAAAATCTCATGTCAACTGTATGAGATATATATAAAATAGCCCATTATAATAGCCGAAACGGCCATTACCATAGCTGAAATTCCTTAGCACTTGTATACACAGTGGTATGAACCGTAACGATGGTGTAAGTTTTTCCATATCAATTCCAGCGCAAGTCCTCATCGCTTGGAAGTGCATGTAAAGTGGTTTTGCTACTCTTTCAAAGCAACTAGCAACTCTTCCAGATCTCAGCTACAAATACAGTGTTTGAAGGGTCAAAGTAGACGCAGCCTTGTTCACGGGTAGCCAGTGAAGACCATAGGCTGGCATTATGCAAATGTGTTACGTTTTTACATAGCTATGGAACGCAAGTGAGGTACTGACGACTTGTTTTAGCAGTTCAGAATCGATTCTTTCTTTTTTAGGAGCCAATAACTTTACTGTTGTGCACTTTGATCTTTAAAACTTTGCTTAAAGGTGCAATAGGTGATCTGGGGAATGCTAACTTTAGCCTGCTAGCATTGAAAGCATACAATCTCACCCTGCAAATCACGGTCCAAAGCCACGCCTCCTCCAAAACACATGAACACGCACAGACCAAAAGCGAGACGACCAGAGACCGTGTTAATGGATTGGATTACATCATGTGTCATTCACTGGTGAGAAAACAGTACAGTGTTGCTGTTTGCCAATGATATTTCATGTATAAATCTATATTTATATTTTTGCATTACATTTCAGTGTTAAAATTGCTTTAATTTTATTTTCCCAACAAACTCATTGTAAATGTATATTATGCACATTTAATATATCACCTGGCACTAATACATTTGTAGCTTCATATGAAATCGGCTTAAATTTTTAAAGGGGCGATGAATTTAGAAATCAACTTTCCCTTGAGACTTTGATATATAAAAGTTCATCATGATATAAGACTATCCTGTAACTTTCGGAGCTGAAAACTTCCTTGTGAGTCAAAGAAAAGCTTTTATTAACACCAGACCCAGAAAACGAGATCTCCGAATATATACTGATCAATGACGTAATAGAGCGGGGAAACGCCGCCTCAACATAAATATGTACGCCTGCTTCTGTAGCCCCGCCCACCGACTCGTGGAGCTAAACGGATCGTGCTACCGAGCAATAAACATGCCGAAGATAGCAGGATATTGTGGTGTGCCTGGTTGCGGAAGAACACAGTCGCTGCATAAACTTCCTTCTGATTCTAATATTAGGAATAAGTGGACGTTTGTTTGCTTCATTTCACTGCGGAATAGTTTGCAAATAAAACACAGGTTGAGACTGGATTTGCAGACATATTGAGATTAAAACACAATGCTGTGCCTTCTATATTGGATCCCACAGGAATGGTGCAACACACTTATGTTTTTTTTTTTTTTTTTTTTTATGTGATAGTATTGCATTGTTACAGATCGTTTTGATTTATGTGTACGTGTCTAACAGAACATACCTTAGCACGCTGTCACAGGCTGAAGAATCCTTTATTTGTTGGTTCATTGCGATTCGGGATCAGACTCAGACTTGTAACGTTTTGGGCCAGAGCTCGCAAAGCCCAACGTCCCGGGGCTATGTGTTTTCCAGACGGGCTACCAAAACGTAAGCCTGTCGGCAGGCCGGTGAGTCTTAAATGGTGAAATAACATTCCTTTCTTGATCTGCGTTGTTCACTCTCTTGACTTGATATTTGAAGGGTATGTGCGCACGTGTGTGTGCTGTTCGGACTTATATCCACCGATCGGGCGGGCCAAGTAATAAAAAAATTATATTCCAATCAATCACGGGTTGATGAGAGATAAATGATTGTGTTTGTTTGATAAAGATGTTTTGCGAGTCCTGTGAGAGAATCATTCCGGTTGTCGCTTTCAAAACGATCCCTCCCTCACGTGAACTGACAGGGGAGCAGAAGCTCATTAAATATGCAAATCTTATCCAATCCTAGCCGTGGGCGTTTACTTATAAGTCTTCGGTGCGTCGTGTCCATAAAAACCGAGCATTCAAGAGAGAGCCTCAAAACCAGTGTAGAAAATAGTCCATTACTTATTCATTATGATGTTTTTGAATGTAAAAACCACACAAACGTCATTACAAATAAATAAAAAAAAAAAAAAATTAAAGCCAGTTCATGACACCTTTTAAGCGATATTACGGATTCTCGTTCACCATTGTCGCCTTGCAGACATTGCAGGTATCCTATGCATTTATTGTTCACTGAAGTTTTCTGTATACAGTCATCTAACCTCTCCTTCTATTATGTATTTTTTGCTAGAAAAACTGCAGAAGTGTTTCTGCAGTGTCCAGAAGTAAATTATTGGGTTGTTTATTTAGTTAGATGGATGAGTGAATAAGTAGATAGAGGTGTGCATTTTAATACCAAACCTTCAAGTCAACTGTCTACTTAATGACTTTATGGCTTCAAATCAATTTTCTGTCTCAGCGAGAGTCTCAGATCATGCAGTATGACATGATGGAGCTCTTTAGGGTTTCAGAATGATTCGCTAATACATTTGGATTTGGTTTGATGGCAGATCAATATAAATCTTGTTTGGCCAAAGCATCTGTTTTTAAATGTCATTTAAAGGTGTCTTTCAGTGTTTTATTTATAGGGGTTCATATCATGAGTAATTAAGTTGTCCTTTTGAGATTTTATTTTAGTATAAAAACATACTGTAGCTTTCAGAACTCCTAACTTGATTTAAACAAAGTTGAAGATGATGATGAAGAGGAGAAAAGAATAAATAACACATTAGCAATAACTAATATTTTGTGCAGGTGGATCTAATCGCAGACGGTACTGTCCAAGATGCCACTCTAGATGTGCAGTCATTGTGACTACATAATGTGAAATTCTTTCTTTTATTTTCTCCATTATATTGCTGAATAACAGGAGTTGTGCAATAGCTTCTTTGGTATTTAGGCTAGATGTTTTCGGTCTAGATCTACAGCTTGTGTTGCTATGGTTCCCTTGCACTTGGATGTACTGCTCCTGCTCCAATGCCACAGCTGCCATTGTTTCTGAGCCTCCATGTGTTTCATGGTCCACCTGATGACATGACCTCCACATATCTCATAGAAGCTTTCACTGACAGGTAAAAGAGAAGAGAGAGAAATCTCTTATCCTGCTGTCCTTCACCTGCATGCGTGTATGTACGTTGACACCAATTGTGTTCTGCCATGCACACCTGTGCTCTCTGACATCTGTAACCTATTGTCAGCTTCCTGTTTGGCATGTGTGAGGGCTCAGTTCAGACACCCACTGTTCAGCTTATGGCTAATGGCAGTGGTTCTCGATCAGCACACTTTAGCCTAGTCATTCATTTATTCTTTATTGCTTAGTTTCACAACACTTGCCATATCTTCATAAACCTTTCATAGTTTTCATAAAATAGTTTCTGTAACTATTTTCAAATCAGTGGGTCTCTAGTGTATGCAGTTATTCACTAATAACTGTGTACACTTCATATTGTTTTACGCTTATTTGAACTTCTCACAAAAACTTTTGAGATGACTTTGAGATGTGCGTACACAGATGAATTTATTCTTGACCTTGTTCTAATGTTGATGAGTATTCTAAATGAGTGACCGTGTGTCCAAGGTAAGTAATTTACATAAAACATGCCCAAACCATGTCCATATAAGGGTGTTCCGCAAACCCTTTGCTTTCATTACTCTCAGCAAACATCACATCGCCTGAGCACGCGCAACAAGATCCTTGAGCAGTTCAAACGCAATAAACACCTTTTATACAGACATTACAGACCTCTGATTAGCTTGTACATATTCACATCTGCGTCTTTATGCAGAGCTATCTCGCAGTTTGAGCTATAATGCAACTTTTCTTACTCTTGATACATAAGTGGAATAACATTTTTAAGCTTACATTTTATTATATAACATTTCATCTTATGTTTATAAGGCCTCCAAGAGTGTTTGTTTTTTTTAGGGTTGACCCTAAGCCTACATTTATTTTTTTTTTAATATATTTTTTTAGTAAATTTAGAATAAAGTTTAGAACTAAAGTTATTGATGAATCATGATTTGTTTGTGAAAATGAACATAAAATTGAAGTATATCATACTATAAATTATGATTTGACTAAATTAATTTCTCACTTTAAAGCAGGTACTTGGGTAGCCTATTGCTATTGTATGGAAACTTGTTTCCGCCACTGAATAAAAAGTAAAAAAGGTGATTGTGACAATTCTGACTTTATTTCTCACAGTTGTGAGTTTATATTCTGCAATTCTGAGTTTATATCTTGCAGTGTGAGAGAGTCAGAATTGTGAGAGAAAAAGTCGCTTAAATAGTTTTATTTCCATGGTGAAAACAAGCTTCTTTTACTATTGTGATTCATCATTAATAAAAATGTATGAAAAAAATCCTCAATATTGCTTTTAATCTCCTAATTTTACAGTTGTATTCCTGTAACTATAGCTTTATTCTCAAAACATTACATTTGTCTCTAAACATTTTGACTTTATTTTTAAGAAAAATGTAGTATTATTTTACTGTCACTGTGTTGATAATGTATTTGCTCTGATGTAAAATCACCAATTACTGTAGTTTTCATGTAAATGACGAACTTGATTAGAAATTCTTAAAAATTCTTTAAAGAACTTGATGAAACAGGAAATTGTGGCCTACAGTTTGAGGGTGAGTGACCAATATGGTGTTCATCAGTCATGTTCTAATGAATCATGCAGGACCAAGATGGCTTGACAGATGGTTGCAGCTTCAGCAAACAAGCCTGCCCACCCCCTACAAAGTAATGTGGGGCTCTTGTCGTTTTGAAGCCCTGTGGTGGCATGAACAAAGAACCCAGCGTCTGAAGAAGCGAATGCAAATCTATCGTAACAAAACACTGCCCCCTTCAGGAGAGGAGACGTCTGAGGATAAACTGAAATCCTATTCAGTGAAAGATGTTCCTCTATTTATTTTATAAAAAAAAAAAAAAAAATACTTTTCTCAGTAAAACCTTGTTTTTCTCCTTTCAGTTAAAAGCACACGCTCAATTTAGCCATTATTTATGTGCTTGCTTTCAGACCTGGTTTTTGAGGCCAGAGTAGAGTTTTTTAAGGCTCTGTGGTTCTTGTAAAAATATACAGCATTAGTGCTTTGGTTCTATTTTAAGGGCTCTTAAGTTTATTATTCAAGCTGTTCAGGCTGTCTTTAACTGTCCATTTGCCATACATACATACATTTAGTGGGTGAATGGTACAATGGTATATATATATATATATTATATATATATATATATATATATATATATATATATATATATATATATATATATATATATATATATATATATATATATATATAATGTATGTGTATATATATATATATATGTATGTATATATAAGTGTGTATATATAACAATTATTTATTTATATATTTTTAAACGATATACGCTACCGGTCAAATGTTTGTGCTCAATAAGATTTATTCATTTTATTTTTTTAAGAAATTGATACTCTTATTCTACAAGGATGCATTAAATAAATTGATAAAAACTGACAGTAATGACATTTATAATGTTACACAATATTATTACATTTTCTTTTGAACTTTTCTATCATCAAAGAATCCTGAAAAAGTCTAGAATGCTTTACAGCAATGATGGAAATAAGAAATGTTACTTGAGCAGCAAATCAACACATTAGAATGATTTCTGAAAGATCATGCAACACTGAAGACTGGACTAATGATGCTGAACATTCATTATAATAATTTTCTTTTGTTGTATTTTTAATAAAACAATTTCAGCCTGGTTAAGCAGTTAAACACTTGGGAATGGTTGTATATAATTAAATGTAATTTTGGAGCCCAATCTGTCAAGATTGTCCCATGGAACAGTGTAATTTAAGGACAGTCAAGTCCATTTAAGGCAAGTAATTTCACTCGGCGGCCATCTTTGAAATGCCTCTCAGGAAGCTATAATTCAGGCATGCAAGTACAGCTCCTATCTCTTTGAATGGGGAAACATCAAATTCTCTAAAGCTGTTCACCAAGTTTAAAATTAAATTTCTGACAACAACAAAGCTCATCTCGTACATGTCGTTTCATCTGCTCAAATTGAGTCTCAGAACAATTGATGCATTCAAGTCCTCCTGGGAAGTTCGTATTTACGAGGTGGGAAGTCGTGGTTACGACGGCAGGTGTGTTCAAGTAGACTAGTTAAAGCAAGGTTCCTGAACTCTGGCCTACTTCTAGAAAATTAAGAACAAGGAATGTGCATCAGGTGTTTTGCTTTGTTTTTAATTAATTTATGAAGCCACTGTAAACTTTATCGTTACGTATTATATTGTTATATTATTTTGTGCAGGCAATTAGCTTACTTCACTGTAAATAGAAAAAAGCCTGAAAATATAACTGCTAAATACCTTTAAGTATTGTGGTATTCTGCCATGTTTCTCACTGACACGCCCTCAACTCGTAAAGATCAGGGCTTAAAGAAAATCCCAAGCTTCCCACTCGTATTTACAAAATTTTGGTGGCGTTCATGTGTATTTAAATCTTTACGACTTGAACGCACCAAATGACTGTTTCTTTAGAACTTGTGTAGCTCCGCCCCTTTTCAGTGCTGCACTCGTTGTGTTTTGTCTTTCTGGTTTATATTTCCACAACATGGTTGAGATCGTACGGATTAATTAATGAACCGCTCATTTTAAAATCTTCCCAGTCTACTGACATTTGTTATAACATCCGTGTTAAAGTTTGATCAGGGTTGGAGCTAAACTCTGCAGGACAGTGGCCCTCCAGGACTGGATTTGCCCACCCCTGGTCTATAGCAACCGGAACTTCTGACGGCAGCTGCAGTGACACAATCAAAATGGGTCTTTTATTTAGAAGGCAGGACTTATTCTGCCATATTAAGTGTTGCACTTTCTCCCATTCATAAGTAAAATACGTGCATTGTCTTTGTTTATCTAAACTCTTTGATAGCACTGATTTATTTGTAATGTGAATATATAATAAGTTGATACATAACTAACAGAATATAGATCTGAAAAGCATGGATGAGACCATAGGGAGCAATTGTCTACAATATGGCATTTTTGTCCAAGCACCAGTTTTTTAAATGCAGGCTTTTACTCTGCATTGGCTGTCTGAAGACCACAGGATTTTTCAGTCTGGACTGTAGTAGCTCTGCAGAGTGTTTCTGATTCAGTTCTTCCCCAGCAGCCATCTACGATGTTAATAATTTGGCTAATTCATCTTGCAGAGTGCAGCGAAAAGAGCTATCTCTTCCAAACAGGTCCAAACATTTGAAGTGTTTGGTTAAACACTGAAAGATGAAAGCGCTTTTGTCTCATGATTTGCCTCAGTTTTTTGTGTGTGTGTGAGCAGTGTTTTGAATAAATCTGTGAACAAATCCATGAAAGGATTTAAATTCTGGTGTTCTTAGGCTGCGTTTACACTTGGCATTAACATGCGATCACCATGGTCTGGGTCATCAGTCAATCAGGACACGGCGCATTTACATTTGTTCACATCAAGTGGTCGCTGTATCTGGATAACTGATCGGATTTCTATTTCCCACAAAATATTTAAATTAGGTCTATAATAGGCCTTTATCATGGAGTGTAAAACAACTTTCGCTTTTCGTGTTTGCTTTCATTCACTTATACTTCTGATAGGCTACGATCTCCAGTCTTTGATCAAAGTTGTTTAAATGAAGAAATATTTCCAAAGTTGGTTATTTTGTTGGGTTGACCATGTTAAATGAGTCATATCCAAGTTTAAGTGCTAAGATTGTAGCAATGCATATTGTAGACACAAATTGAAGATTACTTCTAATAATCATGCTGAAGCAGTAAAAACATATAACATTAAAAATAAAATTCATTGTGTATTCCGATTATTCCTCTGGCAGTAAGTAACTTTAACCTGAGCAGCATGCAGCTCTTCCTTAGATCTCACGACTGATTCACACAGGCAGCGCTGAGTGACAATGACCTTATTCAGATATTGTTGCACAATTAAAATGAAAGATGGCACAGGGGATACCATGTAAGTGTAAATAACCAGTTTTAAATTATTGTCAAGGTGAAATGTTTAATTTCTTGTCAGAACTGCATCCGTCCATTTATTATACAACAGCCTTCAGAGAGCGTGGGTGGGGATTTATATGACGTCGCACCCTGAATGTAGATGGTTGGATTGCGTTGACATTACACTGAGATCCGATCACAATGTGTCCTCAACTACCTCTGGACCAGGACACGCTGAGCGGGTATCGTTCCGTTCAGAAACGCATTTACACTTGTCTTTTCAATGTGTATGTGGACAACAACTGGATGGAGGTTGTAAACGCAGCCTCAGTCTTTCGCAAAGACAGCCTTTTGAATATGGAATCATATCATTTTACATCTTATTTTGGCAAGAACGGCATACTTTGATCATTATGATTGACATGAAAAGTGACCGACCACAGGTATTTTTTTTTTTTTGCTTTTATCATTCAGTTAAATTCTACATTTAAAATGACTATTATTTCATAGAATCTACAGTTAGCCTATCCCACAGATTGATCCATTAATTCTTCCTCAGAACTGCTCATTGCAGCAGGCCGATAACTTACTTCCATACTATATAGCATGGGAATGTCCAACGTCATAGTATTCATAAAACAGAAGGCGGATCCCTACTACTTCTGGCAAGATTCTGAAGTGTGCATTCAATGGAAACTTTACTATCCCATTCCCATTCTCTCCAGTTTGTGAATGGAAGTGAAGTGATGCAACTGATGGTGTAGGTCACATGACAATGACACTGTCTTTGTTTATCTAAACAGTGAGTTTAGATAGACAGTGCACTCATATTACATTTGCAACTACATCTCACTAGAGTATTCTCATTAAAGTATTAGTAGACGACGTAGTTGCAACGTTTCTTGTAGTTAGATGAATGTATTACGTGGACTATCAAAATAAAGCGTTACCAAATTGATTTTAGATTTTTAGATTTTAGTCATTTTGGGTCATCAGTGTATGTTTACTTTCACTATTTTTTGTTTTTGTTTTGTTGCATTAACAGTAATAACACTGACTGAAGCTTGCAATTTTAGTCAGCTCTCACCATTTTTATGAGAAAGCTGTTTCTGTCTCTCTCTCCTTCCTCTCCCCAATGCAGCTACGTTTTCTCATGCACTTTTTAAATCAAAGATGGATCAGGAGAATGATGCAGTTTGGCTAGAGGCATCCAGCTAATGAGAATTCACTCTTCCCATAATTTTAATAAAGTCCCCTGTTCCAGGCCACACACGTTCATGCGCGTCATTTCGCTGTACGACGGCACACGGCCTCAGGGCACTGTGCATTCTTTATGTGTTTGTGCTTGTGAGTGTCTTTATGACTCCTCACCCACTCCAAAGGCAAGAAGCTTTGGAGGAATCATTACACTTTCACATTTCCCCAGGAGTCTGTCAGTCTAATCTAAAATCAGTCTCTACTGTTCAGCTGACACAGGACAGAGAACAGATTTTGCATTTCATTACTCATTATGGTCTCAAACGTCAAATTCAAGTCTAACACAAAGGAGGGTGGGTCAGGGATAGACTTTAAAGGGCACCCTATATTAACAATGCAGTGCAGGATATGACTTCACTTCCTGTGTGGTGTTATTGACCTTATTGTCCTCTGGGGACTAATGAGCCAAATACCGAGAACAGAGATGAGCCTGGCCATTTTGATGATATCATTCTTTCTATGTGAGATGCTTCCTGTTCCCACTGGGGAGAAGATTGTGGCTTGGTGTGGAGGGAATGGGCTCTCACGCTAATATTCTCTGTTTCATGCCAAACACTCATTAACTTGTTTCTCTGATATTGGAGATGGCCTGCTCAGTCATGCTCTATCTCAGATGGGTTGTATTTGGACCATTGTCTGATTTTGAATAGCTGTTTTTGCGAAATTGGTTTGGAGAAAAGACTGTTGTTTGCAGTGAAACATCAGGAGTATATCTTCACCAGTGCAATATTACTAAGATATGTCAGGTCAGTTACTTTTAATATAAAGCCCAAATAGTGGTAGAAGCTGTCTAGAACTTGCCGTTATGATACTAGTGTGTTGTGGGTGGTTGGTAGGTGGTTGTTTTCCAGCTTAAATTCTCTCTGACATTCTAGTATCCAGATATGGCCCCTCCCTCAGTGTACGTTTTATGAGATTGTTGTCCCTGTTTCTCAAAAGAAGTCAAACAAGAAAGTAGTACAAGTTTGAAACAACATGAGGGTGAATAAAGATGATAGAATTAAAACAAGATGCACAATTCATCTTGATTCACAAGGAATCATTTCAGGTTGATAAAATGGTAAGGAATGAGTTAAATGCCAAAGTTAAAGGGTTAAAAAAAAGAAAGAAAATTATCCCATAGTTTACTGACCCTCAATCCATAGATGCATTTGAATCAGAGGACATTCTTCCGCCGGAACTAGACTCGTGTACGGCCGTTACCGGAAGCCAGTGACTATAGTTTGTAAAGTTATAAATATGGATATTTTTCTTACAAAAACGCACCGCTTTGCTTCTTAAGGCCTTTATTAACCCCCCTGGAGCCATACGGGTTACTTTTATGATGGATGGATGTACTTTTTGGGGCTTCAAAAACTGGATCTCTTCACTCCCATTATAAAGCTGGGAAGTGCCAAGAAATGTATTAATATAACTCCGATTGTGTTTGGCTGAAAGAGAAAAGTCATATTCCCCTAGGATAGATTGAGGATGAGTAAATGATGGGATCATTTTCATTTTTGGGTGAACTAACCCTTTAAGTGTATGGGGTCTGTTCAGAATAGTCTGTTCGGTGATATTGTAGCCTATATTAAAGGGTTAGTTCATCCAAAAATGACAATTGTCATCAATTACTCACCCTCATGTTGTTCCAAACCCGTAAGACTTTTGTTCAACTTCAGAACACAAATTAAAATATTTTCAATGAAATGTGAGAGAAAGTCCCTCCATAGAAAGTCTGTTCACCCAAAACTAAATCCACATGAATCAAGTAGTTTAACCAAAGCCTTCTGAAGAGACATGATTTCTTTCTATGATGAACATTTAATTCAGGCCTTTACTCGCATATAAACATTGATCAGTGAACATAAACAGAAGCTCAACCGAACTTGCTTGATAACAGACCTCATTGGTTCTTGTGAAAGCTCAATTGTGCAGGCATGACACACAAGAATGAACCTCATTGGTTCTCACGCATCAAGCAAGCATGCCTGAGCTGCTGTTTACAAAAATGTAATGTAATGCTATATGTTATGTATGTTCTCTGATTATTGTTTATATGTGAAATATAAATTAAACCTATTCATCATCATCATATAAAACGGTCATGTCTTTTCAGAAGACTTGGATTTAGATGCTCAATTCCTGTGGATTTATGCTACGGTCTATTTGTGAACGTTTTGAACCATTAGAGTTTTGGGTGAATAGACTTCCAATGGAGGGACCTGAAATCTCTCAGATTTAATTGAAAAATATCTTAATTTGTGTTCCAAAGATTAACTAAGTCTTATGGCTTTTAAACGACATGAAGGTGAGTAATTGACACAATTTTTATTTTTGGGCGAACTAACCGTTTAAGAGTTGTGATCTGAATATTAGTAATTATATTGTTGTTCTGAGCACTTGGTTATCTTTCTCTCGCTTTCATAGTGCTTGTGTGTTGTTCTCACAGGCAGAAGGCACCATCTTTGTGTAATTTCCTCAACCCTCATGTTATTTGTGTCTGGTGAACATTAGCCTCTGGCTCAGCGTGGCTCCTGCTGAATATTAAAGACCTGCATGTGGTGTCGCGTGCACCACCCATCCTACCACAGTGCCTTTATTTTCCAGTCATTTAACTTTAGATCCATATAGAGCCTCTTCAGTCCAAAGTGATGTTTATCTAAGCTTAGGAAACATTTTCTGACATGGCTTACTTAGTGGCTGGCTTGTCCTAGATAATGACTTGAACTCACTTGTTACTGTTAACTAAAACTATTAAAAATCATTTTCTGTAATTGAAATAAATCTGAAATAAAATAAATGTATGTTAATGAAACACAAATGAAAATTAACAATGTGTTTGGAAACACTGAAATAAGTTTAAATACAAATGTATTAAAGATGTATGAAAATTAAAAACAAAAGCACATAAATTACTGAACCCTAAAAAAATTAATAAAAATAAATATAAAATGAAAACTGAAATATAAGATAATAAAATAACTCTTTATACTGTAATAGTATATAAATAATACTAAAATATCATTATTGTGTACATTTGCAATCCTGTATCTTTTACTTAATGTGTATACCAAGTGCATGAAGCTTTTCACGTTTTTCCGTAATTTCAGCTGTGATTTTTGAGTTTAAACATGGTATAATGTGCACACTGTGTAAATGAGTGTAAACATGAGTGTAAAACTCCTCTGCAGATTTCTGCTTGTGAATATTTTGTGAGGGCCTGATGATTACAACTAATTGTAACTTTTCACCTTGTGACTTTTTAGTGTTGCCGTGGGAGTTGGTTTCTATGGAAACAGTGAAACCAATGATGGGGTGTACCAGCTGACCTATTCCCTCTACAATGCCAATCACACACTGGCTGGAGTGGACAGTTTGGTAAGTACAAATATAGCAGCGCTGACTATAAATAACTAATTCAGACTGTTTTTGAATTACTAATCAATTTTAGTCTTCAGCTGAAATGTCCCAATAGTCTCGCTGACTTTTCTCAACCAAATGTACTCCTTCGAAAAAAAAGCAATAACATTCTCTTTTCCTTCCCTGCAAATAGTTCTTCACTTTCTATCAATGCGTTCCTTTCAACCAAACCTCAGCCAGATGGTCCCTATATTCTCAGTTCAGTTGTCTGCTTCTGTTTTTTTTGTTGTTTTTTTCCCTGCCAATCAGCGCTGCTAAAATTTCATGGGTTCCCCCACTGAGTGCATGATTGATTTTCTGACATCCTTTGCAATAGCAAGGACACCACTGAAGATATATGCAGTTACATGCCACTGCATGTCTCTTTGGAAAAATGTTCCTCCCGTAAATTACGTGAAGTGTATCTACGTGTGTTAGAAAACGCAGACTCACTTTAGTGTGTTCCTGTGATATGGAGTGGTTGGAGAAAATACCTAAAATTGGTTTTTACAGCCTTTTATGTTTGTGCCATTATTAAGGCCTCTTTTTCCTTTTGTCATTGTCCCTTTCAAGGCCCTGAAGGCTGGGGCATGAATGCAACCTAATTCATGCATCTTCAGCCAGACCTATTTATATCCATCTCCGTTTTTCTGATTCAAATGCGTAGAGCTGACAGTGACACTAAGACGCTTTAATCCTGCTTCACGCACCAATTTCATGCACTCAGTCGGGTCTTTCATGCCTCTGGTTGTGAGTTTTAGCTATTTCATTGCCTGGTGGACTGAAAGACTGCAAAATCAATGATTAGTTCACCTATTTCCCCCGTTTAAAGGTGAAGTGTGTCATTTCAGCAGCAAAAGTGTAGTCTAGTCTAGCAAAAATAGTCTATCTGTCGCTCTCTTTGTCTCTCTCGCTTGCTCTGTCTGTCACTCGCTCTTTTTGTCTGTCGCTCTGTCTGTTGCTCACTCGCTCTGTCTGTCGCTCGGTCTGTCTGTCTCGCTCGCTCTGTCTGTCTGCTGCTCTATTGTTTGTTCTGTCCATCTATCATGTCTGTTGTTCTCTCATTCTATCTCTGTCTGCCATATCTATATCTGCCCATCTCTCTGTCGTTCTGTTTGTTTGCCTATATATCTATGTCTGTCTGTCTGTCTGTCGCTCTGTCTTTCTGTTGCTCTGTCATTCTGTCGCTCACTCTGTCTGTCATTCTGTCGCTCACTCTGTCTGTCTGTCTGTCTTTCTGTCTGTCTGTCTATCGTTATAGCTATTGTTCTATCTATCGTTCTGTCATTCTATCTCTGACTGTCTACCTATATACACTCACCTAAAGGATTATTAGGAAGACCTGTTCAATTTCTCATTAATGCAATTATCTAATCAACCAATCACATGGCAGTTGCTTCAATGCATTTAGGGGTGTGGTCCTGGTCAAGACAATCTCCTGAACTCCAAACTGAATGTCAGAATGGGAAAGAAAGGTGATTTAAGCAATTTTGAGCGTGGCATGGTTGTTGGTGCCAGACTGGCCGGTCTGAGTATTTCACAATCTGCTCAGTTACTGGGATTTTCACGCACAACCATTTCTAGGGTTTACAAAGAATGGTGTGAAAAGGTAAAAACATCCAGTATGTGGCAGTCCTGTGGGCGAAAATGCCTTGTTGATGCTTGAGGTCAGAGGAGAATGGGCCGACTGATTCAAGCTGATAGAAGAGCAACTTTGACTGAAATAACGACTCGTTACAACCGAGGTATGCAGCAAAGCATTTGTGAAGCCACAACACGCACAACCTTGAGGCGGATGGGCTACAACAGCAGAAGACCCCACCGGGTACCACTCATCTCCACTACAAATAGGAAAAAGAGGCTACAATTTGCACAAGCTCACCAAAATTGGACAGTTGAAGACTGGAAAAATGTTGCCTGGTCTGATGAGTCTCGATTTCTGTTGAGACATTCAGATGGTAGAGTCAGAATTTGGCGTAAACAGAATGAGAACATGGATCCATCATGCCTTGTTACCACTGTGCAGACTGGTGGTGGTGGTGTAATGGTGTGGGGGATGTTTTCTTGGCACACTTTAGGCCCCTTAGTGCCAATTGGGCATCGTTTAAATGCCACGGCCTACCTGAGCATTGTTTCTGACCATGTCCATCCCTTTATGACCACCATGTACCCATTCTCTGATGGCTACTTCCAGCAGGATAATGCACCATGTCACAAAGCTCGAATCATTTCAAATTGGTTTCTTGAACGTGACAATGAGTTCACTGTACTAAAATGGCCCCCACAGTCACCAGATCTCAACCCAATAGAGCATCTTTGGGATGTGGTGGAACGGGAGCTTCGTGCCCTGGATGTGCATCCCACAAATCTCCATCAACTGCAAGATCCTAACTGCTATCCTATCAATATGGGCCAACATTTCTAAAGAATGCTTTCAGCACCTTGTTGAATCAATGTTTTGAAGGCGAAAGGGGGTCAAACATAGTATTAGTATGGTGTTCCTAATAATCTGTCTGTCTGTCATTCCATCTATCATTCTATCCACACAGACATACAGCCGCTCCCATAAACTGTTGTTATTAACAGGACATTTTAGAGTCACACCTGTTAGTAAAACAATCTGAAATCCTGAATACTGTGAGTTTGAGGTCTATTGGACATTAGCCCAGCACTAGTGATGGCTTCATCAACCATAACCATATGTTTATGTCCAAGTGTGTGGCTGATGCATCCGTTTCCATATAGAACTTAACAAAAAAATTTATAGATTTGAGTGCAAACATTCCACAAGCTATAGATCAATAATCCACACCTGGTGAAGTGAGCCTTCAGCTCACTTACACCTCTTGTATGAGCCTTCAGGGAAGGGTTTATGCTGTGGTTCTGAACCGAACAGAGACTAAAGGCGCTCTAAGCATCTGCCCGCTTACACCATTGAGGAGTTGAGGATTAACTACCCATCTGCACTAATGGAGATTAATGCATCTGTTTCTGTCTCTCTCTGAATTATGAGGCACACACTTGTCTGAGGTCAACTTGATCCTCTCAACACACAGACTGAGTCATCACAAGCCAAAAGGCAAATCTGACCTAGGAACTGCACTTTCGGGGGAGGAATCAGACATAATTTTCATTAGCATTCTGCCTAGATGAGAGTGCTGCGCTGTGAAAAAAAATGATGTAATGGTGCTCGGAAGGGCTAGAGATGTTTTTGGTCTTCAGGTCGTAACCTCGGATTAATGTCAACTTTGATAGCTTCAAGAATCATCAATACATTTATCTAAGCCTGCCATTAAGTAGAATAGACACTCCATTCTTGGATTGCTCCTTAGAGACCAATGGCACAAAGTGTTCACTGTCTGAAAACCCTGCATGCAATGCACATAATTAGCCGTGAACCTTGCAACAAAGGCTTTGATGAAGTCACTTGTAAAACCTTCGACTTCCTGATTGAGGCTCTTCAATGGTTCTGCCTGCCTGAAAACAATGATTTAATTTGGCATCCATTGCACGCAGATGCTCAGCCTCACACACACACACACACACACACACACACACACACACACACACACACACACACACACACACACACACACACACACACACACACACACACTCTTTTTGTTTAGAATCACTGTGCAGCCCTTTCAAAGGAGTTAAGAGAAGTAACATACTTTTTTTCTGGAGTGTTGAGTGGTGACTGCTTGGTTTTAGGGTTTATTGGTTCTGGGCCATAAGGTCTCCTGTTCACCTCCTCTCAACACCCCCTCTGTGCTTGCAAATGAACTGTGTGGTTTCCTGTGGGGATCTGTTTTATGTGTACAGAGACACCTAAGGATTAACAAGGACATAAATTACTTGGTTTGAGTTACAGAAGAGGAGAACCATAATGATTTAGATGCATTTAGGGGCAAATTGTCTCATGTTGTGTACACTTCATAAAATGTAATTGTAATTAATATTTATTTTTATGAATTTGTTTTGAATAATTCATTGTTTTACTGTACTATACTTTCAATAATATATAATACGGACATTTTAAGACAGATTTATTTAATTTTATTTATTTCATTATTTGGATTATTATAATTTTTTCCATTTATTTTATTTATAATTTGTATTTGATTAATTCATACAGAGTCCCTAAGGGGAAAAAGTATGAGATGGGAGGAGAAATTATAGAAAAACTTTTTGAGTACTTTTGTTTTGCAACAAAAGCATTGAAATATAATTTTTTCCCCCTTCCATCTCATATTTTATCCACCACCATGTCCTTTTAGGCACTCTGTAAATTCTCAATAGTACTGTTTTACATAATGCTATTTTATTTTTTTATTTTATTTTATTTTATTTTATTTTATTTTATTTTATTTTATTTTATTTTATTTTATTTTATTTTATTTTATTTTATTTTATTTTATTTTATTTTATTTTATTTTAGCATCAATAAACAGCATGGTCATTGTGAACCCCCAAAACAATGTCCAATAATTTTGTAGTCAATGCAGGATAAGAAAATAATATTTTCGTAATTTTTTTAGGGTGGCTATAATATAACAGAATGTCAACCCAGAGCTCTGTTTTTCCATAAATACCTTTGTTCCCTGAACGGGTGTGACATGATGCAGAGCACTGGGTCGTTTTGTACCGTCCTCTCAGCTTGTGAAGGTCACTTTTTTTTTTTTTTTTTAATGCTTTGAATAGAATGCGGACGTTTTTTGGACTCATGCCAGCTGCTTAACCATAAATATGTTTTCCTCAAATGTAACTTTATCCAGAGGTTGAATTTTGAGTGAGTAGTAGTCAGTGAAATGTTTGACAGCATAGATTAAAGTGTCACATTTGTGGACATTTCAGTCTAGTCTAAAGGCTTCAGAATGACTCGCTCAAGAAAACCTGGAGGAAAATAGTTTGAAGGCAGAGTCTGTTTGACAGCATTGTGATTTATAGACTACTTTTATTTTCAATCTGTGGTATGGAGGTTGACTTGGCTCTCTGTCGGCTGGGCTCCAGGTGCAGGAGTATGAGCCACTTTAGTGCTCTACATGTATATATTAACCTGCTGTCGGCCCCCAGCCTTTCACGGTCCCCTCCTGACAGTTCAAGGCATATGTTCATGTCCATGTTCAAGGAGTCATAACTTACTAAACTGTTTATAGAATTGTAAATTTATTTATTTTATTTTATTTTATTTATTTATTTATTTTATGCTGGCAGGGAATCAGACTGTAAATCATGTGTTGTTTAGCAGTTCAAGTGACAAGTGGCAATATTTTAATATTTAGACCACTAATATTAGTCCTAATATTAGTCCACTCTAATTCATCCTAAAGGTGTTCTGTCGGGTTGAGGGTTCCTCCACACCAAACTCACTCATCCATGTCTTTATGGACCGACGCTTTGTGCACTGGTGCGCAGTCATGTTGGAACAGGAAGGGGGCCCTCCCCAAACTGTTCCCACAAATTTGGGAGCATGAAATTGTCCAAAATGTTTTGGTATGCTGAAGCATTAAGTGTTCCTTTCACTGGAACTAAGGGGCCAAGCCCAACTGTTGAAAAACAACCCCACACCATAATCCCCCCTCCACCAAACTTTACACTTGGCACAATGCAGTCAGGCAAGTACCGTTCTCCTGTCAACTGCCAAACCCAGACTCATCCATCGTGATTGCCAGACAGAGAAGCGTGATTCGTCACTCCAGAGAACTCATCTCTGGAGTGAGTTTTCTCACTATTTTTTTCCATTCTGTCCTTCTATCCGTGCAGACGTGTTTTCTCTCTGTTCCCTGCTGGCTCTCGCGCTGTTTTGTTTTGTCTAGTGTTTCGTCTCTTCTCTTCTCTGACTGCTGCTTTGCTGGACTCTTGAAAATACTGAAATGGAATTGATTAACTGGTCAATCAGCGCAATCGACAAGATTTTCTCACTAAGGAAGAGTGCCCCGGGAGAACCCACCTGCCCGGACGGGACCTTTGCCGCAGGGTACGTGAGGGACGCATGGAACAACTGGCAAGTCCTGTGCCTGGAGGCTCTGTCCGTGGAGGATGCGGAAGATTTATACATGATTGGATTATTGATGGCGGGGTTCTATTCTTTGGCTTTGGGATTGCCCTGACCTATCGGAAGATTGGTAAGACAGCTGCAAGCAAATTCACCCAGCCGCTGTCTGTGGAAATTAAAGAATGCTTCGGGTTGTGTGTGACCGTCTGAAGGAATTAGATCAGAAAGTGATAGGAATTGAGGAACTGAACCGTAATAACGCAGTCCGGACTGCGGATACGCAGGGTAGAGTGGGCTCTATCGGGGTCAGATCGGTGAACTTTACGGACTGTAACCGGTCTGGCCATGAGGCTGGACGTAATGTCTAGGGAAACTGCACAGACCGGACGCGAATGCTGAGGACCAGATCTGATTGATTGATTATGATCCGACAAATTACCAAGATCATCAAATGGATTAAAAATAATAAATTGTATTTGCCTGACCTAATCAACTAGCCCAACGAACCTCACTTGGTCCCTATCTCTCGGTTGGGATTTCAGCCTGACAGCTTTGTCTGCCTCCCTGTGCACTGCCTTATCTCCCTTCAAGGACAAACCATAGAACTGAACTCGAAAACATCTGAAGTTATGGCTAACATTCTCACACAACACAATCTCAGACTCACTCGCACCATACACAACCTACCCGATCCCACCCCCTCCAACCGTCTGCCTGTTTATCTATCTCCTCTCCCACTCCATACAAAAAATCCCATCACGTGACCACGTGTACTGTGTCATGTTTATGTTTGTTTATGTTTTGTTGTGTTTGCTATGTAATGCTTGCTAAATTGCATTCTTGTATTTCTGGAGAGCGTAGGGCGGCGCCTGAATAATCGGCTGCGGCCCGGAGGCTTGCTCCAAACTTCATTTCGTTATACTGTACTTGTACATGTGTAATGACGAATAAACTTCAACTTCAACTTCAACTTCATCTCCACTGCGCTATAGTCCAGTGGTGGCATGCTTTACACCACTGCATCCCATTCTTTGCATTGCACTTGGTGATCTAAGGCTTGGCTGAGCTGCTCGGGCCATGGAAACCCATTCCATGAAGCTTTCTACGCACTGTTCTTGAGCTAATCTGAAGGCCACATGAAGTTTGGAGGTTTGTAGCTATTGACTATGCAGAAAGTTTGGCAACTGCTCTGTGATTTTTTTTTTTTTTTTTTTTTATGGCTTACCACTTTTTTGGCTGAGTTCCTGTTGTTCCCAATTGCTTCCACTTTGTTATAATACCACTAACAGTTGACCAAGGAATATTTAGTAGTGAGGAAATTTCAGACTTATTGAACAGGTGGCAACCTATCACGGTATCACACTTGAATTCACTGAGCTCCTGAGAGCGATCCATTCTTTCACAAGTGTTTGTAGAAGCGTCTCCATGCCTAGGTGCTTGATTTATACACCTGTGGCCATGGAAGTGATTGGAACACCTGAATTCAATGATTTGGAGGGGTGTCCCAATACTTTTGGCAATGTAGTGTATATTTAATAGGGTGGAACTTGAAATGTGTTAAAAGATGCAAGAAAGGTGTTTTACTGAATAGTTTTGAAAGTTTTTGCTAGTGGTTTGTTTGAAAAGTTATGGGATGCTTACCATTTCAAACATCCCAAACACTCACTGAAAGTCTCACCCAGAAAAATAACCACAATTCTCTTGATTTTCTTCACACACATATCAGTTAACTGTGAGAGACAACTGATAGAAAGTAATAAACTTTTGTGGAGCTGAGAGCTGTTTATCCGTCACCCATGAGGCAGTTAATCAAACGTTTGTGGAAGGTGAATTTGAGCTCCAGAGATGTTTTTTTTTTTTTTTTTTTTTTTTAATGTCACAGGTTTTGAACCCCAAAAGCTCAAGTTTCAACCTCCTGCTGCTCGAATCACATCTGATTTGTATTGTAAAACATCCTTGTCTAGTCTTTGTTCCATTGCTGGTCTTTATGTGTTCATTTTTGGTTCTCAGTAACTATCTTGAGAACCTCTGAACTAGTTCCACCAGAAAATCCCCAGACATTGCCACAGCCATTATTAGAAGACCTGTAAGCAGTAAGGTCATCATTCCCTTTTGTACTCTCTCTCACTCCCTCTTTCTGCTCCCTTAATTTTTTGTCTTGCACCTCCAACCAATTTAATAGAGAAATAGAAAATCATAATATCTGGATATAGGGCAGGCAGCACCACTTAGTGCTTGTGTTCCATTTCACGCTTCAACTCTCCCATTCAAATTTAATTGCAGAAGCTCAGTGCCTGCAGAAACCAGAGACAATCAATTAGAGCTGCAGCGCTGGGAGAAAAATCTTGGTCTCGTATCTTAACCACTTCCTCATATGCATTACAGCTGTGGCTTAAGAAATACAGCTCAGCTGTCTAGCATTTGTTCATTAGCTGGATTATTGGATTATGTTCAGCTGAGATATTAAGGAGGTTTTTTGCTGTAGTGGCCACACAATAAAGAAAACACAAAATATTCAGTGCAGGGATATTTCATCTGAAACTCACAATCACCCTCAGACCTTAAACCCACCAACAAACATCAAGACTTAAGTATTTCAAGAAGATAAAAGGATTCAGGAGAATGCAGCGCTGTTGTGAGATCAAAGATTCCGGTCAAACTAAATAATCAATGTGGAATTGAGTTTCTCACAGCTTTGGGCATGAGATCACTACACTCTCGAGTAGTGATGTCATAACCCAAAGAAGGGCTGCTGGGAATTGAGTGTGGGCCATGAGTATTTGATTTCAGGATGTAGCGCATTTGTCTGGGAATCCCCTGATCCTGTGCTGTTTTTAGCTTTTATTGAACTTTAAAAATGCTGCATGTACGTGCACTCATCTGTTTTCTTTTTTTTTCTAACATAACCCACTATTTGTTTTCTTTAGCTTTTAAATGATGTTGATGTTCTTATTTATTATGTTACATGGTTTCTGTTGTGTTTATCTGACTTGTACAGCACTTTGGTCAGTCCTCCTCAGGCTGTTTTTAAATGTGATTTATAAATAAAAGAACTAGAACTTTTTAATGAAGATTTTGGGTAGGTCCATGAGAAAGGATGAGGGAGCACAAATTTAGTTACACACAGGCTAGTTTCTTTGTGGCTGTTTGCACAGAAAACAGCTCTTTTTAGAGCCCTTTCTTCATGTAGTATTTTCTCACTAGCCTACTTTGACTTTTTCCATTGCAAAAATAGGAACGAGTGTAAGTAAATAAGGACAACATGTATTTTTGTGTTCCTTTTCATTCTGTGTTTAATGAGCATGTCAGCTAGATAAAAAGTAGTTGTTAAATGTAGTGTGACCTCTAAAAGCTTTTCAATTTAATACAGTCTTACATTTTAAATTGATGATTAAATGTTTTCAGTAATGAAAAGATTCTGCAAAAAACATTAAGTTTCTTCTTGTCAATATTTTTGATTGATTTTTATGAATCACATGAGACAGTGGTGTGTCTGTTTAGGCTGCAGTCAAATCTATCACTTAAGGTTTTTGAAGGATGGAGAATGTCTGACTCGGTGTGCAGTGTCATATCATCCTTCAGAAATCATTCTAATGTGCTTATTTGCTGGTTAATGCATCCTTGCTGAATAAAGATATAAAAAGTATTAAACAGGCTTACACTTTTTGAATGGTAGAATATGTCATTTATTAACCCATCAAAGTATTTCTGATTGCACTGACAATGATATTCACACTCACAGGTGACGGGTACTATGGGAGGCATGCAAAGAGGCCTAAATGAACACTTGTCTCGACTGGGTGAGATCTTTGCTGCACGGGGAGACTTTGTGCAGACGCTGCAGTTCATGCAACAGATGTCAGACAACATCATTAAGCAACTACTGGGGCTTCCTGACTGGGAAAAGGCAAAAGTTGACCTGGCCGCCATAGCTGATCAAACTGCATACGTGGAGTATTACAGGTAATGATGAGAGCTGCCACCTTGAATTTTACCATAATGTACCTCTCCTGTATTGCATTTTCTGTGGAATGCAGGTCTATTTTCCACCCTTGTTTTGTAGCAGGAAAAATCATTATAAGTATTTCGTTCTTGACTCCTCATATTCTGGGGTTGAGTAAAGCGCAATAGTAGTCCATCAACTGCTAATGCATGACTGCATGTGTGTACAGTCTGTTTTTATAGTTGCACTTAGTCATTTCCTTGTGTTAGACACTGTATATCAAATGTTATTTACTGCTGCAGCTTGACCGCTGGTCATTCATCAAAACATCCGCCATTGCTGGTTTTATATTCCTGTCATCATTCCACATTGCAGATGACAGGTTGATAAGTGATGTCACAATGCTTTAGTTTAGGTTGCCAGAAAAGTTCATCTTTGAAAGGAGGCATATTAATATAGCTGACATGTGATGGTGATAATGTGAATGTGTGTGAATGCATCTAAGAGTAGTTTATAGGAAGAGACACGGTCATCTGTTCTCCTTTGACAACGTTTCAGTGTATGAAATATTAATACCTATAGAAGTTGTTCATCTATTATGAATTATTTTCAGAGACGAAGAGTTCTCTGGAGTGGCCTCGCCAGCACACACACACAACAAGAAGATTTTATCACTTGGAGACCTTTGTAGCTCAGGAGAGTCTCAGTCATGTTTCACTTAAGTATATAACTTAAAATGCAACCTAAAATTTCTTAGGAGAAATAAAAATGACACAAATGAAACAATTATTGCCATAAAAGATGAGTATAATGTGAATGTGCATAGCTCAGATAACTTAGTCTTGAATCTGATGAACAGTGTTTGAGTTCGTATTAAGAATTGTACTTTATTGTAGACTTTGGGGTCGATTTGAGAACAGGTTGAGATTTAATTGAAATATCTTCCCGAAAATCTGAAAAGCAGGAGACTTAATCAAATGTCTCTTTGGTCTTTCTGAAACAACTGAGAAAATAGAGATTTAATTTTTTGAAAATAAAACTTAAAAAAAGTTCTATTGAGCATTGTTTTGCATGACAATTAAACCCATTTTCACTCAAAAGGGCTTTTCACACATCGCTTATCCCCAGGTGGTTGTTGTTCTAACGCCGGCTTTTAACCCTGGGTAAAGATTCATTTTACACTTTCAATTTAGAAGCAGGGTTAGCACCGCTTTCTACACAGGGCTATATATTTCTGGTCCAGAGCAGGGTTAGAATAATTTTTGTAGTGTCTAAACTTGGCAATATATTCTGTGAATTCTCTCCAGCATCTCGGATCACGGCGTGTAATATATTTTTTCATTCATTGCTTATAAAAAATGTCCGTCTGTTGGTTCCTCTTTTTTTTCTATAGGTGGTTGACATACCTCCTGATACTAATATTGGATCTGGTCATCTGTCTTGCTGCTTGTCTGGGTTTGGCCAAACAATCCCGCTGGCTGCTCACTACGTGAGTACAAACCTACGTTACATTACACTGATAAATACTAGAATTAAAGACATCTTTGTTTGAGTGATATTTTGTGGCCTGTCATAGAGCCGTCACATTTCTTTGATCTTTTGAAGTTCATTGTACTATCAAGATATCCTTTAACATTCAGAAAACATTCTCTCAATGACCATTTATTTCATTTTAAGGTTCAGATTGGGGATACATAATGACTGTTTTGGCAAGAAAGAACTTGATTAACTTTAGTAGGAGAAAAACTATAAAAAATGTATGATATGACCCCTTTTAAACAAGTTAATTAAAATAAAGATCAAAGCGAAAAGAACCGCAAATAAAATGTTCTCCTCGTTCTCAAAGGATTCTCTGAAGTAATCCTGTACACCTGAAAATATCTGTGGAGTTTCACTACAGTTCTCATTTAAATGACAAATTTAAAAGGAAGCTAATAAGTTAGGCATGAGTAATTGTTTAATTTATCAGCTGGATTTTACTGCATAGTATTTCTAAAGTGGAAATCATTTCGCACAGTGCATTTCTAAACAGAGAATGCCTGCTGTCATGACTCATGCTCAATATAAAGCATTTAAAGTGTTCTGCAGAGATTATGTTATGTGAAAGATTTTAAATTGAGCTCAGTGATGGTTGTTTAGAAAGAGGGACAAAATCTGTGGAATAAGCTCAGTTGGCCAAGAGTGGTGCTGTCCATCCAAATTTCTTGCACACAAACACTGTTTTAGTGTGATTTGTTTTGAACACCATTTAATTTGACGAATAAAGTGACAGTAGTAATTCATCATTAAACATTACGTTACTTGCATAATAAATAGTAAAATAAATAAAAAATCATGATCAAACTTTTTCATTACCTCATCCGTGAGCATGATTTGTGAGTCCCATCAGATTGATTTCCATCGGCAGTGGAGGTAAAGACGACATCTCCCATCGTTTCATGCTCCTTCACAGTGTCATCAAGTTACGCCTTGGTTATTGTTTTGACTGTGGTGAAAATTACATACTGTGCCTTTAATATTTTATTTCTAAAGTGCATTAATTTCCATTTAGTTTTATGACAATTAAGTGCTTTAGCACCCATTGGGCCATATTTACTAATAGCTTGCGCCAGTGTAAACCCTCTTTTGGCAATAAAAAACTACTGTCAGGATTTACTAAAGATGCTCGGTGATAAATTAGCGCTTAAAAGACGTGCACAGGGTTATATTTTCCGACTGACCTTATTGCATATGTATTTGAGGAGTTTCCCTTTCAGATGCAAAATTCACGGGAGGAGAGTATTTAAATGAATCACGCAAGGTGATGCGCTAATCAATTTACTGGTGTTTGCTCCATTATTTACCGCTTTAAAACAGGTCTTAAGCCAGACACTAACGGGTAGATTGCATTGGTCATTATGGAAACGATCTGGATCTGGTCATTAATTTGCCTTTCGTCAGTAGATCACGCGCAGAACTGTCCACTCCCATCTGCGCTTATTCAAGATTCAAGAGTTTTATTTGTCACATACACAGTTATATACAGAATATACAACCGGCAGTGAAATGTAAACAGGTCCGCTCCATGGACAGTGCAAATTCACAGTTAAAAACACAAGGAAGAAATTATAATAGAAATAGGATATAAAAAAAAGTACTATCTATATATATATATATATATGTCTATATCTGTAGAATTATAAATAATCAAGTCAAGAGAAAAGTAACAAATAAGGATAAAGTGGAATAAAATAATTGAAGTAGACTTTGCAGTGAGTAAACTGTAGACTTATAAATATGTGGTTAACAAATGTATAAAGAGTATAATGTGCAAACAGGTTTATGACAGGTTGTTACACAGTAACAACGAGAACAGAACAGAAAGTGCAGTGCAATGTCAGTGTATCGATGTTTATCCTGACGTGAAGTCACGTGATGTTAAGTTCAGGAGTCTGATGGCCTGGGGAAGAAGCTCCTCCTGAGTCTCTCAGTTTTGGCCATCAGGCTTCGGAGCGCTTACCAGATGGTAGCAGCGTGAAATGAGGGTTTGCAGGGTGATTAGAGTCCTTGATGATCTTGGTAGCTCTACCTTTGCAGCGTTTGGTGTGGGCGTCCTGCAGAGACGGGAGAGCTGACCCTGAGATACGCTCGGATAAGCGCACTACTCTTTGCAGGGCTTTGCGGTCATGACTGGTGCTGTTCCCCATACCACGCTGTGATGCACTGGTGAGTTAAAACACTTTCTATCGCCCCTAAATAGAAAGTTTTCAGGATAGCTGGTGAAACCCTGAATTTCCTCAGCTGGCGCAGGTGGTACAGTCTTTGCCTGGCTTTTTCACCTGTGTCTGAATGTGAGCAGTCCAGGTCAGGTCCTCGGAGATGTTTACTCCCAGGTACTTGAAGCTGCTCACTCTCTCTACTGGTGACCCGCTGATCATGAGGGGGAGTATGTCCGTTGCTGTCTCTTCCTGAAGTCCACAATCATTTCTTTGGTCTTGCCAACATTCAGAGAGAGACAGTTGTCCTGGCACCATGATGTTAGATGCTCCACCTCGTCCAAGTATGCCGTCTCATTGTTGTTGGAAATGAGGCCCAGGACAACAGTATCATCAGCAAATTTGATGATAGAGGTGGAGCTGTGTGTGACAAACAGTCATGCGTGTAGAGAGAGAGTAGAGCAGGGGGCTCAGGACACAGCCCTGTGGAGCTCCCACACTCAGGGTGATGGAGGTGGAGGTGGACTGGCCTATTCTCACCACCTGAGGCCTGCCAGTGAGGAAGTCCTCAATCCAGTGGCAGAGAGAAGGATTCAGGCCGAGATCCAGGAGTTTGGAGGTTAGCTTGGTGGGAACTATGGTGTTAAAGGCTGAGCTATAGTCAATAAATAGCAGTCTTACGTAGTTCCCACTTTTGCTGTCGATGTGAGTGAGGGAGGAGTGGAGGACATGAGAGATGGCATCTTCAGTCGATCTATTGGGACGATAGGCAAACTGAAGAGGGTCCAAAGTGTCAGGAATGAAGGCGCAAATGGTGTTTTTAATGAGTCTCTCAAAGACCTTCATGACTATAGACGTGAGAGCCACTGGACGATAGTCATTTAGGCAAGAGGGTTTACTGTTCTTAGGGACAGGGATGATGGTGGATTTTTGAAGGAGGTGGGGACCACAGATGTAGCGAGGGACTCATTAAAGATAGATGTAAACAACCCGGTGAGCTGATCAGCACAGGACCGCAGAACACGACCTGAAATACCATCCGGCCCAGCAGCTTTCCTGACGCCCACACGCTTGAGTGCTCTCCGAACTTCATCCTCCGAGACAGAGATCACGTGATTGTTGCTGCTCTGAGTAATTTCCTCTAACGCGCCACTTGGCGGAGTCGCGTTGCGCGCGTTACAGTCAAAGCGAGCATAGAAAGAGTTTAACTCGTTCACGAGCAACGGATCAACGCTTGCCTCTGCAGAGGATTTAGATCCAAAAGAGCAGATGGACCTCAGACCCTGCCACATGCGCCATGAGTCGTTGAGTTGGAAATGAGACTCCACTCGGTCTTTATAACGGAGTTTTGCGCTTTAGCTGCTCGTCTGAGAGCATAGCAGGACGATCTGTATTCATTCATATTCCCTGAATGGAGACCGGCGTTGTAAGCAGCAGTGCGCAGTGCGTTCACTGCCTAGCGGATTGAATTGTCCACCCACGGTTTCTGATTTGAGAAGGACGTTATTGTTATTGTTTGCGTGGCTTGCTCTGTAAGCGTGTTGATGAAGCAAAGCGCCACGTCTGTGAACTCGCTTCACGTCCAGCTGAACTCGCTTTAACATGTCCCAATCCACATCATCAAGAGCTGCCTGAAGCGCGGTCTCTGAGTGGGGTGACCAACGCTTAACTTCCGCCTCACCGGGGTTCCTGGAGGAGCTTTTGTTTGTATTCGGGAGTGAGGAAAATGGCGGCATGATCCGATTTGCCAAACGCTGGAAGTGACCGCGCTTTATAGGCGTTCTTAAGCGAGAGTAGCAGTGATCCAGTGTGTTTGCTCCTCGTGTGGGGCAGGAGACGTGCTGGTGAAAGTTTGGCAGGACTTTCTTTAGGTTTGCTTTGTTAAAAATCGCCTACGACAATGAATGCCGCGTCCGGGATGTTGGTTTATGACGCCGCTGGCAACATCATGAAGGCCAGATAAAGCCAGCGCTGTGTCTGCCTGCGGTGGGATGTAAACGGTCGCGACAACCGCAGAAAACTCCCTAGGCAGATAGAATGGGCGGCAGATGATTGTTAAATGTTCCAGATGAGGTGAGCAGGACCGCGAGAGAGTGGTGATGTTCCTGGGATCGCACCATTTCTTGTTGATCATGAAACACACTCCACCGCCTTTGGATTTACCGGCCTCGGCTGTTCTGTCCATCCGAAAAACAGAGAAGTTCTCCGGCGGCGTCACAGCTGTGTCCGGGACCGCGGGCGTGAGCCATGTTTCAGACAAACAATAGATATTACAGTCTCTCATGTCCCGTTGAAAACTTATCCTGGCTCTAAGATCGTCCATCTTATTATCCAAGGATTGAACATTTGCTAGAAGAATGCTCGGAGAGGAGGTCTGAATGCCCTTTTCTCAGTCTGTTACGGATACCAGCACGTTTCCCACGGTGTTTCTTTGTTCTACGCCGCTGGCTCTGTCCATTGTTCAACTCGGCGTTCCGAAGAATCTCAGATGGCCACAGAGGATCGGCGAAAGTGTCCTGAAACAGTCCAGTGTAGAGGTAACCAATGTCCAAAAGAGTTTTGCTGTCGTAGTAGATCAATGCAGATGATAAGTTTGTAAAAACTGAGAGTAAAAGAAAGTAAAATAGTAAATAAAAGCACAGTCTTCGCGGAGCGACCTGAACGGCGACCAAACACAGCGGCGCCATTTTATGTGGTATTGTGCTCTCACACTCATTTGCCCAGTTTAGTAAATCTGGCCCATATTGTCATACTTTATTCTCAGCTGGTTTCTCAGCTGGATTTTGCATTGGGAGTCAAGTGGTCAAGCACAAAATTGTTTATCGTACTGTATTATTTATGGTGTGTGTGCAGGATGATGGTGTTCGGGGTTCTGACTCTGATACTGAGTTGGGCGTCTCTCGGAGCTGATGTGGCCACTGCAGTGGTGAGTGTCAGCCCACAACCCTGTTGTTCAATCAGTAATTTGGTTCAGATCATTATCTGAGATATGGAAAATTCAGGACAAACACATTATCAGTAGTATTTCCATACAGAAACACTGCATGTCATATAGTGTGTGTGTGATGTTATTTGTTTTTGATATGCACTTGAGGCGGTCACAGTGAGTCCATCCCTATCAAAAGCTTGTTTATGTGGCAAAGCATGACAAATACTAGTCAACTGCTGTCTGCTTGCCTGAAGGAGGTGATAAATGTCCAGTTTATTGCATTTGATGTGGGTGTGTGTGCGCTATCAAAATCACTCTAGTTTACGTGTTTATTGGGAAAAGAGTAAAATCCGGCAGATTTCATTAAACCACATCAGGGGAAATAAAAGAAAGTGCAAGGAATGTAAAACCACTGTTGGATTTCTCTTTACGATTTACACATGGTCCTTGATCTTTTCCAGTTTAGTAAAACCAAACCTTATAACCTTTTCATATTGTACACCAATAGTTGGGTCTCAGTAAACCCTTGGGAGAGAAATCTACTGTTTTGTCCTTTTGGATATGAAAAGAAATAAAGTTATTCATACAATTTGGCAAACTTTGCGAGCTGAGCTCCTCAAAAGCATTGTCCAAATCTCTTTTTGCAATGTTTAATATGACAGTGACTTTGATTCAGACATTACTTCCAAAACAACATTTTGTTGGCAGCCTAGATGAGTTTAGTTTATTGCAAATCAAATGAATTGTATATAATCTGGCTGTGTGGATGAGCTGTGCATAGCTGCTATTTTATTTTTTATTTTTGTTTTACCTTTAGGCTCTTATTTTAGGCTCAGAACTCTGCCAAAGTTCCCAACACACTACAGGAAAGATCTTGTAGCTCAATAAAAGCAAAGTTTTATTTTATACTCCCTCTGTTTTCCCTTTCAAACTATTTCTCTCACTCACTCACCCACTATTCTCCTACTCTAACTCTAATTGGCAGGTTATGAATGCATTCAAACAGCTACCCACAAACCAATTATATCCATCAAGAAAGCAAACAGTATGGAAGAATCAATAGAATCTGTCAGCAGAACTTGTAGCCTGTGTGTGTGTGTGTGTGTGTGTGTGTGTGTGTGTGTGTGTGTGTGTGTGTGTGTGTGTGTGTGTTTAAAGAGAGATTTTTCTGTGTTCATGTGTATTATACTTACCAATCTATTTCCAACTAGTGTTTTCTGCACAGCTGCTTTCATACCTCCTGAATGGACACAGTCCAGAGCAATATATGGGCTGTAATGTAAACTCACAACCCAAGTTAAAATATATATAATACTGTATGTACACCGATCAGGCATAACATTATGATCACTGACAGGTGAAGTGAATAACACTGATTATCTCTTCATCACGGCACCTGTTAGTGGGTGAGATATATTAGGCAGCAAGTGAACAAGTTGATGTGTTAGAAGCAGGAAAAATGGGCAAGCGTAAGGATTTGAGCGAGTTTGCCAATTGTTATGGCTAGACAACTGGGTCAGAGCATCTCCAAAACTGCAGCTCTTGTGAGGTGTTCCCGGTCTGCAGTGGTCAGTATCTATCAAAAGTGATCCAAGGAAGGAACAGTGGCGAACCAGCGACAGGGACAAGGGCGGCCAAGGCTCATTGATGCACGTGGGGAGCGAAGGCTGGCCTGTGTGGTCCGATCAAACAGACGAGCTACTGTAGCTCAAATTGCTTTCAGAATACACAGTGAATTGCAGTTTATTGTGTACGGGGCTGCATAGCCGCAGACCAGTCAGGGTACCCCTGGCCACCGCCGAAAGTGGCAACAGTGGGCACGTGAGCATCAGAACTGGACCACAGAGGAAGAAGGTGGCCTGGTCTGATGAATCATGATTCCTTGTACATCACGTGGATGGCCAGGTGCATGTGCGTCACTTATCTGGGGAACACATGGCACCAGGATGTACTATGGGAAGAAGGCAAGCCAAGCAGTGTGATGCTTTGGGCAATGTTCTGCTGGGAAACCTTGGGTCCTACCATCCATGTGGATGTTACTTTGACATGTCCCACCTACCTAAGCATTGTTCAAGCATGAATTTTATGAGAACGAGAGACTGGAATGTAATGTAAACTTTCCGCTGTGCCGTTTTCTATGGCTGTTTGTCAAAAACAAACTAATATTACTAGTATACTCTGCTTTAAACTAAAATATGACTCATTACAGAATTATGAACACAGAAATAAATTATTTTATTGATAATGTTATTTGTAAATATTGAAAAACACATTCATTAACACACCACATGTTCTGTTTACAGATATACCGATTTATGTTTCTCTGTGTGAGACTAATTTAGTTTATACTTCCAGGTAGCAAATATTTCCCCTATCAGCTCATTAAGAGAGAAATGTGGATGTACCACCTCTTCAGAATCAGTGGACACGCTCAGTTCGCTGTAATGAACTCATCTTTCCTGCAGGCGTTAGACACAGACGCATAGGGCTTTGATCCTGTCTTCACGACTAATTAATTAATGCATAACACAAGGTATTGAGCCTCAGGAGTTCAACAGGATGTGGACTTGACTTTAAACTTCCCTGCTCCGAGACAGGATGAGGCGAATGTTTTGAAGTTGATAGATGTGTATTACTGTATGAAAAACACAAAACCTCTCCTAAGGAGTCGCCATGTGATACATTTCTTTGTACCTGAGGAATTTCAAATAAAGAAGGCAGTGGCATCATGGTAGCATCATTGATGTGGACTTTTGAAATGAGGAGGCAAAGTCTGAGTTGGTTGTTGGAATAATAATATACACTCACCTAAAGGATTATTAGGCACACCTGTTCAATTTCTCATTAATGCAATTATCTAATCAACCAATCACATGGCAGTTGCTTCAATGCATTTAGGGGTGTGGTCCTGGTCAAGACAATCTCCTGAACTCCAAACTGAATGTCAGAATGGGAAAGAAAGGTGATTTAAGCAATTTTGAGCATGGTATGGTTGTTGGTGCCAGACGGGCCGGTCTGAGTATTTCAAAATCTGCTCAGTTACTGGGATTTTCACGCACAACCATTTCTAGGGTTTACAAAGAATGGTGTGAAAAGGGAAAAACATCCAGTATGTGGCAGTCCTGTGGGCGAAAATGCCTTGTTGATGCTTGAGGTCAGAGGAGAATGGGCCGACTGATTCAAGCTGATAGAAGAGCAACTTTGACCAAAATAACCACTCGTTACAACCGAGGTATGCAGCAAAGCATTTGTGAAGCCACAACACGCACAACCTTGAGGCGGATGGGCTACAACAGCAGAAGACCCCACCGGGTACCACTCATCTCCACTACAAATAGGAAAAAGAGGCTACAATTTGCACAAGCTCACCAAAATTGGACAGTTGAAGACTGGAAAAATGTTGCCTGGTCTGATGAGTCTCAATTTCTGTTGAGACATTCAGATGGTAGAGTCAGAATTTGGCGTAAACAGAATGAGAACATGGATCCATCATGTGTTGCTGGTGGTGGTGTAATGGTGTGGGGGATGTTTTCTTGGCACACTTTAGGCCCCTTAGTGTCAATTGGGCATCGTTTGAATGCCACGGCCTACCTGAGCATTGTTTCTGACCAAGTCCATCCCTTTATGACCACCATGTACCCATTCTCTGATGGCTACTTCCAGCAGGATAATGCACCATGTCACAAAGCTCGAATCATTTCAAATTGGTTTCTTGAACATGACAATGAGTTCACTGTACTAAAATGGCCTCCACAGTCACCAGATCTCAACCCAATAGAGCATCTTTGGGATGTGGTGGAACGGGAGCTTCGTGCCCTGGATGTGCATCCCACAAATCTCCATCAACTGCAAGATGCTATCCTATCAATATGGGCCAACATTTCTAAAGAATGCTTTCAGCACCTTGTTGAATCAATGCCACGTAGAATTAAGGCAGTTCTGAAGGCAAAAGGGGGTCAAACACAGTATTAGTATGGTGTTCCTAATAATCCTTTAGGTGTGTGTGTGTGTGTGTGTGTGTGTGTATATATATACATTTATATATTTATTTATTTATTTATTTATTTATTTTATTTTTTTGTTTTGTGTTTTGCATTTTTTCTGTACTGTCAATTTCTCATCTGATTTATTTATTTTTTGTTTTGTTTTTTTGAGTCTTGTTCTTTTAAGTTCTTGCTTTGTCAGAGAAACTGCTCCTGGTAGAATGGTTCAATTATGTCATCGCTGAATGCAAATTTATTGTTGACTGAAATATATGTTCCTTTCACCGCCCGAGGATGTTTATGTGGAGAGTGTGCTGTTGATGTTGATGTATGACTGTTTTTTTTCCTTTGACACACTGCTATAATGTCTATCTGCACTGTAACACACTTCCTGTTGCCTACACAGTATGTGTGAAGTGAAGATATGACCCGTGCCGTGCATTCCTTCCTTTCTGAGAGATAGCTGTTTATTTGGACCTCTGAGTTTATTCTACAAGTCTACAACATATGAGTGTGTGTTTGCACCCGTGTATACTTCCTGTCTGTGTTGATTTAAGTCCCTTCACCTATTGCACCAAACATCCTGCAGTAAAATGAGTGTTTAGCTGAAATACAACTATACAAGCATTTTTTATATATATATATATATATATATATATATATATATATATATATATATATATATATATATATATATATATATATATATATATATATATATATATATATATATATATATATATATATATATATAATATATATCATATAATCTCACACACCCACACCAAAAGTTTGGGGTCAGTAAGATAAAAAAAAAAAAAAATTAATACTTTTATTCAGCATTGATGCCTTAAATTGATCAAAAGTGACAGTAAAGACTTTTACACTGTAAATTTAAAATATATGCAGTTCTTTTGAACTTTCTACAAAAATATCAAGCAGCACAATTGTTTTCAACTGTGACAATAATAATAATAATAAAATATTGAGCACCAAATCAGCATATTAGAATGATTTCTGAAGGATCATGTGACACTGAAGACTGGAGTAATGATGCTGAAAATACAGCTTTGCCAATAAATTACTTTTTATAATATATTAAAACAGAAAAGAGTCATTGGAAATTGTAATAATATCTCACAATATTACTGGTTTTGCTGTATTTTTCATCAATTAAATGCAGCCTTGGTGAGCATACTATACAGTAAGTAACTTCTTTAAAAAAATTTACGTTTTGTATATATCTTTTAATTCATTGCAGCTTTTTTCTTTCTTTTATGCGTGTTTTGCGGCCTAGGGCACAAGTGATTTCTGTGTTGCACCAGACAAATTTCTGATGAACCAAACAAAAGATGTAATCAGCTCAGGTGAGTGTATCTCTTCTTAATGTCTTTTTGTTTGGAGAAAAACAGACATGAACATATACACACGCACACACATACAGCCATGGCCGGCTCATTTAATCTCATTTTATGAATGGGGATTATGGTTCTTCAGTGAACAAATTTGCATGAAATGGTATTTTTACACTATCAAGTGCTTGAATAGTTTAAAGGGTTAATCAGAGAGACCTTTAATCCTGCTCCATAATCACTGTGACTGAATACATCTGTAAAATGGCCATTCCTGTGATTTATGTAACTTTAATCCCGTTCTCAGCCATAATATGTTTCTGCACTACCAGACAGACAGAATCTCCCTCAGGTGCTCGAGGACAGAGCATCCCAGAGGAAAAAGTCATTCCTCAGAGGCTGTTTTTTTCATAGCTTGCAAGACTTAAAAAGATAGTTCAGCTCAAAATGAATATAACACCACAGCCTGAATGGTTAAAAATGGCTTGTAGACATCTGTCTAGTGTAGTGATGTCATGGATCAGAAGGTGCATTTAATCTTAATGATGACCAGAAGAAAACAAATCCCTTCTTTTCTGTTCTTTTCTCCTCTTTTGGTTTTTTCTAGATATTGTGCATTATTACCTGTACTGCAGCCAGACTCTCCCCAACCCGTTTCAGCAGGTACTATGGTTAATTACACTTTATATGTTCTTTAATTCTATTTTGCTAATTAGTTCTATTTAATTCTATTTTCTCAAGCGAGAAGGTGAGGTGAGTGGGTGAAGTGAGTGAGTGGGTGGGTGGGGTGAGGTGAGTGGGTGGGGTGGGGTGAGGTGAGTGAGTGAATGGGTGGGTGGGTGGGGTGAGGTGAGTGAGTGAATGGGTGGGTGAGTGGGTGGGGTGAGGTGAGTGAGTGAGTGAGTGGGTGGGTGGGGTGAGGTGAGGTGAGTGAGTGAATGGGTGGGTGGGTGAGGTGAGTGAATGGGTGGGTGGGGTGAGGTGAGTGAGTGAATGGGTGGGTGGGTGGGGTGAGGTAAGTGAGTGAATGGGTGGGTGAGTGGGTGGGGTGAGGTGAGTGAGTGAATGGGTGGTGTGGGTGGGTGAGGGGTGGGGTGAGGTGAGTGAGTGAATGGGTGGGTGAGTGGGTGGGGTGAGGTGAGTGAGTGAATGGGTGGGTGGGTGGGTGGGGTGAGGTGAGTGAGTGAATGGGTGGGTGGGTGAGGTGAGTGGGTGGGTGGGGTGAGGTGAGTGAATGGGTGGGTGGGGTGAGGTGAGTGAGTGAATGGGTGGGTGGGTGGGGTGAGGTGAGTGAGTGGGTGGGGTGAGGTGAGTGAGTGAATGGGTGGGTGGGTGAGGTGAGTGAGTGAATGGGTGGGTGGGTGAAGTGAGTGAGTGGGTGAAGTGAGTGAGTGGGTGGGTGGGGTGAGGTGAGCGAGTGGTTCATAACAGTTGTTTGTTCACAAATCGGAGTACACTTGTTTACACTATACACTAGAAAGACATGCATTTGTTATCGTTGGTATTATTCTTTCTCGTCACGATCATTTCAGACTGCAACGTTACAAATCATAATTAGGCCTAAAAATACATACCACATACAAGTGTTGGGTAAAATAATAAATCTTTAATTAGATTATACTATTTTTATCATTAATATTGAATTGGTTATAATTACATTTATCTCGCTTTATCCACCATTTGGGATGGATTATTTTACTCTGCCCATCACAATGCATGTAATGCATTCTCTGCAAAAGATAATTGTAATGCTGCCTTTTAGAAATTTGCCCTTGTTTGCCCACTGTTACATTTTGGAGTACATTGGAAGTGTGCCTATGATGCCTAAAATGCTCTACAGGATTTCATTTTTTAAACGGCCATTATGAATCAGTACTTGATTCCAAACTGCAGCTGCCCTCTGCTCGTACTTTACCCTTTCCCTTACTCTGTGTCTTTCTCCCTCACTTCTCCTGTCTCTCAGCATCTCTCAGGGTTTTTAGGTCAGGCAGTAAAAGGCCAGTGTCCTACATCTCAGCTTGCTGCAGTTCAGCTTGACTTGCTGGAACAGAGTAACTGTAGACATCTCTCTCAGATCAATAGAGTTGTCACAGAGAAAAGAAAAGCAAAGATGTTCATAACAAGAGCTCAGTTGCTTGACATTTATTTACACACAGACAGAAATGTCAGTCTAGAGAGCATCATCAGCACTTAATGTATGACATTGTTCATGTAATGAGATGAATATCTGGTCTTTTTGATCATGCTCCCTTCTCTTCATGTTCTGTTCTTGGTCTCATCTTTGTTTAATTTCTAATTGGTGTTTATTCAGTCTCTCGTTCTGTCACTCTTTTTCCTTTTTTGGTTGAATAGTTCTTCTCTGTTTCATTATCTGTTTCTTGCCTCTCTTTTCACGTGTGGTCTGGAATGGAGATGTTTTCACAGTGAATTAATTCACTCGCATCAAGACAAGAGGGTGAAAATTGTACAAAGTGGATTAATCTAATCACATTATAGATGTGTTTATCTGATGTTCCACCTGCTTGTGAATCTTGTGAACAAAAGCCTGGGTTATATTTCATCACAAATTTCCCATGCATTATTTTCAGTATAGATTTGAGAGCTGACAGTAGTGATACCAGCTCAGTTTATCTGTGGATGGCACAGTTTCTCTCTCTGCTGGTAGGGAGTGGAACTGCACACCGAACCTGTGATGTATGCACTGCAAAAAAAATGCTTTTCTTACTTAGTATTTTTGTCTTGTTTCTAGTCCAAACATCTAAAAATTCTTAACACAAGAAGCATTTACTAGACAAGCAAAAGTTGTTGTCTTGTTTTGGGGGAAAATAACTTAAAATTGCAAATAAAATAAGCAAAATAATCTGAAAAAAATTACCCCATTGGCAGGTAAAAGATTATTTTTCTTACCCCATTGGCAGATTATTTTGCTTACTTTAAGCAAAAACTCACTTAATTTTGAGTTATTTTTTCCCATGCTTGTCTAGTAAATGCTTTTTTGCTAAATTGCTATTTTTTTGCTTGTCTAGTAAAAGAATTTTTAGATATTTGGACTTAAAACAAGACAAAAATATTAAGTAAGAAAAGCATTTTTTGCAGTGTGAACTTTTGATGTTGAGTTAAGTTAACTTAGCCCTTAAACAAAACAAACTGATCCTGAATTAGTTTGTTTTGCAGTCGCTGACTGTCTTCCAGAGATCGCTGACCACCATGCAGATCCAGATACAGGGTCTCCTGCAGTTTGCAGTGCCTCTGTTCCCCACAGCTGAGGTGAGTGTGCCTGAGGACAGTGAGCATACGATTCTGTCTGAGAAAATTTCACAAAAAAATATGTCTAGGTAACTATTATTTCCATGACAGTTAAGCACGTATATTTTTTTACTTTCTACTTTTTTACTGTATTACACTGATGTATGACAGTTAAAATGTGATAAAGTTCTTTATTTTAATTAGATCAACATAAATGCAGTATAGCAAAAAAAGCTATTTCATGCTAAATTAATTTTATTTTCATGATAGTTAAACACATACCATATATTGTTTTGTTTTAATTGTTTTACTGTGTGTGTCTGTGTGTGTGTGTGCGTCTGCGTGTCTGTCTGTCTGTCTGTCTGTGTGTGTGTGTGTGTTTATTATCCAAGATGATGTGGTTTTATTTCTTGACGAATGAAAGAAGCTAAATAAAAGTATTTTAGTAATTATTGTGAGTTTTTTTTCATTGCTGTTGTGTGTGGTTCTTTTCAGAGGGATTTATTGAGTATTCAGCATCTATTGAATAATTCAGAGGCCAGTTTACATCAGCTCACTGCTCTTCTAGACTGCCGAGGGCTCAATAAGGTAGCGGGCACTAAAAAACACATCCCACTTGCTTCTGTCTAATATGATGCTGCGCGATTAATGAGCTTTCCACAATTAGTCAAATGCGTCTAATCTCTTGTGGCATGTGTGTGTTTGCAGGACTACCTGGACGCGCTAATAGGTGTGTGTTATGATGGCGTGGAGGGGTTACTGTATCTCTGTCTGTTCTCTCTGCTGGCAGCATGTGCCTTCTCCGTCATGCTGTGTGCCATCCCGAGAGCGTGGCGACAGATTGCCAACAGGTACAGTACACACACAGAATGCATTATGATGTATTCACACACATTTTTGCCACATAAAGTGCCTTTAACGCTAATCAAACATCCATAAACAAGCAAATTAAGTTATTTGGGAGTCAGTTGAATGTTACAGGCATGTCTGTTAGAGCTTTTGCATGATGAAAAATCTCCAGAAGCAGGATTAATTTGATCAAAAGTGACGGTAAAGACATTTATAATGTTACTAAAGATACATATTTGAAATAAATGCTGTTCTTTTTCACTAATCATCAAATATTTCTGAAAAAAATTACAAACATATTAAGCATTGCTAATGTTGTGATGAATGAATATATGAACATGCAATATATCAAAAGAGCCTCTGATTTTAAACAAATAAATGAAACTTATTCTAGTTTCATGCATTCATTGTTTTTTTTTTTATCAGCACGCAAATGCAAGTTTTATAAAAAAAAAAGCAACATTTTGAAAAAAAAAATGCAACATGCTTTTTTCAAAGACTACAATGTGCATAAGCCATGCTATTATCCTTTGTTTCTGCTGCTTTTTTTATGTGATTCTGTACTCTTTCAGAAGTTGCGTAATAGCGCCCTCTATCGTGTAACAGTGAAACACGGAAAGCTGGAAAATTCTGTCAATGGTGGGGTTGAGTTAAAAATCTTCCCGGCCCCAAATGTTTGAACAATGCTTCTCTTTCTTTCTCCACAGAGATAGAGATTACGATGACATCGATGACGGGGACCCATTTAACCCACAGAGCCGACGAATAACGTCCCACCATTCGCACCAGGGCAACATGCACAGCTTCTGCAGCTACAGTAGCAGCATGGGCAGCCAGACCAGCCTGCACCCTCCGACACAGGCCGTGTCCAACGCACCCCTGTCAGAATATATGTAAGAGTCACCCTTTAAACATGATTTATTCTTTTTCATATTCTCTGATTTCCTGTTCTCAGATGGATGCATCTGAATATTTTGTGACAGCTTAACTCAATAGCGTCTGGATGTAATAAAGGGGAGCTGTTGATTGATTTTCCTTTCTTAAAAGAATAATATTAGATAAAGTTCACTGTATTACTTCTAAAATACTTATTTCCTTTCTTCCTCCTCAGTCTGTCTTGAACTCTCCCCATCACTTTCTTTTTTCATTCATCACTGTCTTGTTTTGTCAGGAACCAGTCTGCGCTGTTTGGTGGAAACCCACGCTATGAGAACGTGCCTCTGATCGGGAGGGGATCTCCTCCTCCTTCGGTGCGTTGGGCTCCAGAGGCCCAGTCCTTGTCATGACCACACATACACTCATGTTTACACAATGCCAATACTTTACACCAAAGATTTAACCTTTTTTTTCAAAACAAGGATGCAATATTTTAAAGCCTACATGAAATCCAAATTGACCGTCTTTACACTACTGTTTTGTGTTGGTAAGATTTAAAATAATTTATTCAGTAGGTACACATTAAATAAATCAAAAGCGACTGTAAAGACATTTATAATGTTACAAAACATTCTACATTCTAATAAATGCCTGCTACTTATCAAAGAATCCTAAAAAGGTATCGCTGTTTCCACAAAAAAATATTAAGCAGCTCAGCTTTTTTCAATATTGATGATGATGATGATGATGATGATGATAATGATAATAATAATAATAATAATAATAATAATAAATGTTTGTAGAATACAAAATCAACATTTCTGTCAGGTCCACTATCGTCAAAGATGATTGACAATTAGCATCTAGTTTAGATTGGCGGTATGGTTCTGTTCTGGGCAAGAACTCCCTGCGCATCCATGCAGCCTAGCATGGATAAGAGCAGGGAGAGCAGCAATAAACCCCCCTAGGGTAAACAGAACAGAACCAACGATGTATTGCAGATATCATTAATGTAATGTCAATGTAAAATCTACTACATAATTCAGGAATTTAGTCTGATTCAGGAGGAATCCTGAAAAAATCCTCACTGACGAGAGGAGGAGCTGGGGATGGAGGAGGGTAATTGGCTCCGGAGAAACGCGATAGCAGCTGATAATACTGAAGGAGCTTATATATATGCATGCTGTGATAGGCGTCGTATTCCTGTAGGTAGACGTGATCAGCTGACAGTCAGCTGATACGAGCTTGACTAACGTGCCCTGCCAGAAATAACGCTATACGCTGGATATTAGAATGATTTATGACGGATCATGTGACACTGAAGACTAGAGTATTGACCATCACATTACTATTTTAACTGTATTTTGGATCAAATAAATGCAGCCTTGGTGAGCGTAAGATACTTTTTTAAAAAAAAACACAAAAATTGGTTGAATGGAAGTGTATTTTCTTAGTATTATTCCTGATGTTATTGTTCATAGTTCATCTATGCTCATAACAACAATTAGACCACAAACATGTATTAAGATTGTATCTTAATGAATTAAAGATGTATTGAGTAAATGGGCTAAAGGTTGATTTCACGTTGACTTTAAACTCTTACCATGATTATTTCTATTCTTAATCTTCTATTTGCTCTTTAGTGGCTTTGTACTGTCTTCTGCTAATAGCTTCTTTTTACGTTTTCTTTGTTTGTATGTTTCTCTGTTTGTATGTTTCTGTTCTTATTTTTCTTCCTTATGTTAAAAAAAAAAAAAAAAAAATCTTTTTGGAGCTTTACTCTCAGCCATATATAAACCGCGTAAGTTGCTGTATGATTGCAGTATTATTATCCCAGTCCCTCTGTTCTCTGATCCTCCCCCAGATTTTTTTCTGTTATTTCATCCCTTGTTTTTATAATACATTTTGTTTGGGTGATTTTTCCCTTTTTCACTCCTGGCATGGATCCTCATAGACACACCCACACATGTTGTATGTTAGAGACAGATGAGTTATATAGAGCACGCCCCTATTGGTAGGAGGTCAGAATGTATTTGCAAGAGCATTTTTTTCTGTAATTCTATGTCTAATTGTAGTGTTGTCTGGTCACTACTAGCATGCCTTTTGTTGGCTACAAACTTCATACAGGTTTAGAGTGACATGATGGTGAGTAAATGATGACAGAATTAAAGCCTTTCAGTTATTAACTAGTTAAATAACCCGCCTTGGTGTCATAGTTAATCTTTGGAAGCTTGTTTTCCTCCAGGGCATATCAAATTAAAAAAGGTAATTGTGACTTTCTAGGCTTTTTTTCTTGGAATTGTGAGTTTTATCTCGCAATTCTGACTTTCTCAGTATTGTGAGTCAGTATGTCAATAGGCTTTTGTGGCTCATGTGGTCGAGGAGCGTTTACACTATGAAAGCAGTCGGTTTTGAATACCTCTGAAAGTGGACAATCTCAAACATTTTAGACCCCGTAGACACCTGTATTTAGCGATAACAGCAAGTTATAAATATAAGTCAAAGTCAGCTTTATTGTCAATTCTGCCATACGTACAGTACATACATACAGAGAATTGAAATTCTATGACTCTCAGACCTTAGGTGCCTAACAACAACAAAACAATAACAACAAAAGTTTAACAGTAACAACAACAGAGGAAAGATTAAAAAAAGATGGATAAAGTGAATTATAGAGGTAAAGTGGCAATGGCAAATAGTGCAAACAATAATAATAATAGTGCAATTTCAGATTTTTTAAGTCAGTGCAGGTATAAAATAAAATTATAAGAGTGTGCAAAAAAAAAAAAAGAGTCTAAGAGGGGAGACCAATTCCTCAGAGAGACAATATATGAGGTAGATGAAGGGAGGGGAACGGGGGGGGGGGTGATTCCCAGATCAGATGCGTGGGGCAGAAGAGGGGAGGGTCGGCAGAGTCGGGAGGGAGTTCAATGCCCTGACAGCTTGGGGAATGAAGCTGTCCTTCAGTCTGCTGGTCCTTGCTTGGAGACTGCGAAGCCTCCTCCCTGATGGCAGCAGACTGAAGAGGCTGTGCGATGGGTGGGTGGGGTCTCTCGCAATGATGAGGGCTTTGCGGGAGAGGCGGGAGTTATAAATGTCCTGGAGGGGTGGGAGAGAGACACCAACGATCTTCTCAGCTGCTCTCACTGTGCGCTGAAGTGCTTTACGGCAGGATGCGTTCCACACAGTGATGCAGCTGGTCAGAATGCTCTCGATGGTGCCTCTGTAGAAGGTGCGCATGATGGGGGCTGGGGCTCCGGCTCTTCTCAGCTTGCGGAGAAAGTAGAGTCATGTTTTTCTTGCAGTTGCAAGTTTATATCCTGCAATTCTGACTTTATAACTTGCAGCTGCAAGGTTCTCTCGGTTCTTAGAGAAAATTCAGAATTGTGAAATATGAGCAATATCACATGAGTAGCAGTGCGATATGGCTGTGAAGTCCATTTCACTATCACTAACGGACTGTTTCTCAATACCAAATATGACATTATTTATATAAAATATGTTTTGAACAACATTTAAATTAACAACAATAGCCATTATAAAAGACAATAGGAAATAAACACAAGCAAGCAAACAATTCAGTCAAACGTACAAAAGCAGCGCTTCGTTAAATATAGCTGGGGGAATATCGCACAGCTCTCAGCCAATCAGATGCGAGAACCAGAAAGAACTGTTGTATAAATAGTCAAATTGCAGGATATAAACTTGCTTTTGAGAGAGAAAAACTCAGAATTGCAAGTCAATTCAAATTTTTTTCCTCAGAATTGAGAGAATTAAACACAATTGCGAGAAGTCCAAATTTTGCTGACAAAAGCTGACATTTTTGAAAAGCTGCAAGTTTTTATCTTGCAATTTTGACTTTATAACTATTTGCAAGTTTATATCTCTCAGTTATGAGAAGTCGCAATTACCTTTTTTTATTTATTTTTTTATTCTGTGGCGGAAACAAGCTACCATAGTAAACACTTGTCTAGTCCACAACGAACACAGAAGGTGCAGTTCATTTTCATTTCACTCTTGAAAAATTATCCTTGTTTGCTTTAGTTGGCCATCTAGATAGTGTGAGTTTGTGACTCCTGTGTTGATGTTCTCCGCAGTACTCTCCAACCATGAGAGCCACCTACCTCTCCATGACCGAAGACCAGATCAGACACTTTGGGGAGGATTTCCGAGCGTAGAACTGATCCGTTTTCTTCTGTCATGCACACGTTTTGTCTGGTGTGATTCTTGACACGCCGGAAAAAAGGACACATGGAAAACCCTCACGCCAGCATGTGTGTGCGCATCTTTGTGTTACAGGACCATAGTCTGAGAGGAAAACACCATGCGCGTCCGTACGGGTGCTTGCATGTATGTGTGTGTGTGTGTGTGTGTGTGTTTGTCGATTATTCTGATGGTGCGATGCATCTTTTCCCTCACTACTGACACATTTGTGAGGTTCTGAAATATCCTCTCTCTAATAATCTGTTTTATTTGTATGTTTACATCATATTTTTCATCAAATAGACTGTTGGGCTTCCCTATTGCCTTTCAAGTGCAGAAACTGTTCAGTGTGGGTAACAAAAACTATTTTGGACCCACTTTATATTAAGTGTCTTTAACTACTATGTACTAACTTTTAAATGAATCATTTGATGCAATGCATTTATTGTATACATACATTTTTACATTGTACTTATTTAAATACCTGCATGAAATTACATAAATTTTTAATATCTGTAATTACATCTATTACACTGTTGACCCTTCACTTAATCTGCTTTTAAACCTAACTATACCACAAAGCCTGTCTCTATACTTACCCGTATACCACCTCAATAGCAGCAAAAGTATTTTGCAATACATGGTACCTACAATCACTGTTATTTTGCTATTATTTACCACTTAGGTTACACTTTATTTGGTAACACTTTATTTTACAGTGTCCTTGTTACATGTACTTACCATAGTAATAACAGTAAATGATGCATAATTACATGCAACTAACCCTAAACCAAGCCCTAATTCTACCATAACCCTATAGTAAGTACATGTAGTTACTTAATATTACTCAGTACTTTAATATATAATTACACTGTAATAATGACACCTTAAAATAAAGCGTAACCCTTTATTTTAGTTTTAATTTACAATTTAGTACTGAGTAATATTAACTGCATGTGCTTTCTATATAATTAGGTTTAGGGGTTAGTTGCTTGTAACTAAGCTTTTTTTACTGTAACGTGTAACAGGGACACTGTAAAATGCACTTTATTGTACAGTGTCCTTGTTACACGTTACTGTAGTAATACATATAAATTATGCATAATTACATGCAGCCAACCCAAAATCCTAACCCTATAGTAAGTGCATGTAGTTAATCGTTATTGCTCAGTACTTAAATGTATAATTACTTTGTAACATGGACACCTTAAATTAAAGTGTTACCATTATTTATATACTATTATATTGTTCATTTATATACTGGTATTTATATACTATTATTTTACTTGCCATTTTAGCTAACGATAACAAGACTGCTAAAAAAAAAAAAAAAAAAAAAAAAAGTTCACAAGTACATTAGAAGTTTAAGACCCTAATATTAAGTGGGACCTTTTTTTTTTTGTTTTGTTTTGTTGGGTTTTTTGCATAGAAATTAAGCTTTTTTTTTTTTTTTTTTTTTGACCAGAGTACATTACCGTATAAAGGTTATCTATTTGTCATGTTAAAAGTTGTACATATAAGTGTGGACACTGGTTGAAGTATCAATATTCTGTCCATTGGACATTTAGTCCTACATAGTGTACAGCATTGCTAGTGTCAGCATAGTAGGTTTGCTAGGTACTTTTCTAAGCGATTGTTGCTCATTAAAAGTTGTCTTCTGTTTTTTAGCTACCGTGCAGTGTGAATTTCATGAACATGTCATCACTTTTTATGATGGCTAACTGTACAGAAACTAATACAGTTTATCTTCTTATTTTGAAGGAAAGTCTTCTGTTTTCTAAATGTCTTATGTGCCAAGGATGGAAGCATGTTTTGTGCCTCTAAAGCCTTTGTTTTCATTCCCTTCAGTGCTTTATTCACTGAGCGGCCACTGTGTGTATCTATGATTATGCATGTAGAGGCATTTTAAAGCACAACGTGATCACTTTGGGTTTATATTGACCAAACACAGTCGCTTTGTACCACAAATGATGTTTCTAACATACTGAGAGACTTTCACCTCATTTCCAGCAAGCATAAATGAGGAGTCATTTTACCTGGAACTTAAAATCGCAGACCTTTTCATACCAAGTGTAGAAAGCACACTGAGCCAGTTTTCTCCATGCTGCAAATGCATATGCTTTGAATTAACATGTTGACCAGCTGTAAATAACTTGTATGGTAACAGATGTTGTGTGATTTTATGTGTATTTCTTCCTTTGCTCCATTCTTGTGTGCCATTATATTTGATAAAATCAGCTACTTGGACAGATGCTCGTGTCCTCAATTGAGATTAGTGGCTTCCATCTGGTTTATTGCATAGTGTTTTTAATAAAACATTTTTAAACTGATTTTAATACTTGGTGCATGAATGACAATGTTGCAGACACTGAGGTGGTTATTCATTTCTGTCTAACTTAGAGGACAGAAACATGGATATAATAAAACCATTTAGAATTTACTTGAGACCTTTTGAGTGAAAACTTTTGTTTTTAAATATATAGCTATAGTATGTCAAATGTAACATGTTTATGAACATAGTATCGCCTCCTAAGACCCAGGAAAAAGTATTTTCATGATTTTTTCATGTCATTACATTGTTTAGAGCATAAGAAACTAATTGTAACATTTTGAAAAATGACATTTGATTCATATGTTATGCTATGTCCTCGTAAAAGTGGAAGATATAACGGAATTAATCGAGGTACCATTTTACTTCATGCTATAAGTGGGCAAACTGGCCATACATGGCTTTTCCCATTCTCCGCAATGTATCTATACACTGCATCTAATTTGCATATTGTGTTCTTGGAGCAACGTGTAATGAAAAAAAAAAAAAAAGTGTAATAATGGGAGTAATAGTTGGCAACATTTTCATAATAATATCTAATGTTTTATAGGAACATTGATATGTAATTTTCTTTTCCTATACACGTGTGTCTCCCAAAATGACTGACAAACATGCTTTAAGTCCAGTGGCCATGTTTTGTAACAAAGTCAGATTCTATTTACAACAAACAATTTGAAATTGAGTCAGATTTAAATGATTATTACAAAATATTGTATTTCCATAAGAATGCTCAATTTGATCAGTGAGTCGTTTTTAAAGACCAAGGAGTTGTTGTTGTCTTGGTGACACCTCAAAACAAATCTGGTATCTGAAAAGCCCTGAATGTGCTCCTGACAGTACATCCAAACTGTGACGTGTGTATGGTGTCAGAGAAATTCACTGAAATATAACGTCCTAGTTCCAAGCCATATGTGCTTGGAAATGTTCAGGAGGATGGAGAACATCCCAGCACATATGGCTTAATAGAAAGGCAGTGTTTCAAACTAGGCTGTGGAAAATGTTAGGCCTTTTCCAAGTTCCATAAAACAGACTATTGTTAAACTATTATGAAATTACAAAAATGTAAACGATAGTGTACAATACAAGTGTCGATACATTTTATAAGCTAGGCTACATGACGTTTATAACAATAGCCTACTTTTGAATACAGTTCAACTTTATGGTTAATATCTACTATAGGCTATATTATATTTAACCCTCTTATGTTCCGCATAATTGCTGAAAAATAGTTTTCTCATTGAACCGTATGAGTGTTGATACATGGCGCCCTCTACTTGCCCTGCTGTCGAATTTCAGTAAAAGAGCAGAACGCCTGAGGTAAAACCAACCATGTTGATTTCATGCGAGTGAAACGTTATAAAATAGCGCACATACATGTACAGTTTCGAAGTAGCATTCAGTGCTGTTATTATATAGTAGCATTAATAGCATTATTGAAGAGAGTAAAAGTATGTCTGCAAACGTGACGTCACTTGGCCGCCGCTGCTAGGTTACGGTAAACTACTACAGACCAGTGCACCACTAAAACCATCAAAACGCAGAAAGCGTAATCAGCAAAATCAGGTAATATCGATGTCTTATTTAGAAAAAGTTTCACTTTATACGGGTGCCTGTCATGGATTGATACATATGTAATGTTTTGTGTGCTGATGTTTGGTTGGACTTCCCTAACAGTAACAGTAACCCAGCTGACAGGGACTCTCTCAGAAGTTTGGCTAACATTCTCTGGCGAGGTTCTCTCAAAGTTATGAACAAAAGTTCTTCCAGTAACATTAATAGAACTTTAAAAATGACGTTGTCCAAACATTAGCACAATGTTATTCACGTCATTCGTGGAACGTTTTTCTGCAACATTTTAGAACGTTCGTCTAATGTTCTTTTGAACGTCACATACTACTTTTTAGATGGATCAGAGGGCATTCAAATGTAACATTCCCATAAAACAGTCTTGAGAAATGGTATATATATATATATATATATATATATATATATATATATATATATATATATATATATATATATATATATATATATATAAAAAAAAATAAAATAAAAAAAACATTTGAAAAATGGGACGTTTTAAATGTTCCGAGAACATTCAGAAATAGCCTAGTGTTTTTGTAACTTAGCAAAACGTTACTATTGTTTTTTTTTTTTTTTCGTCTAGTTTAGTAAGCAGACAGTCTTGTGAACAGAGTCTTTGGTAACCAGCTTAGTATTATTATCTAAAATACTTCACTGTAAAACATCTGTTGTGTTTTCATCATTGTTGTTTTCAGAGTTTCAGCTTGATTTTCTCATCAGTAAGTGGGTGTGACACACAATAATACAACTATTTTATTCCAGAAATCTTTATGTATCATAACAGTACAAACATTCATTTGTCACCCCACTGGACCATTGAAAACGAACTTGTTAAAATGTATAAAAATGTGCATTTGATCATGCAAATTGTTTAACTTTTCCTACCTTTAGCTAAGATGGAAATTGTGTACGTGTACACAAAAAAGCGCAGCGAGTTTGGCCGCCAGTGTAACTTTTCGGACCGTCCGGCTGAGCTGCATGTGGACATTCTGCCTGACCCTTCCCTCGCTGCAAACTTCACAGTCAGAGATCCCTGTAATGTGAGCGTGCAGTGTGCAGAGGACATGTCAGAGCATGAGGTGAGACCAGGGGCCTGTACCATGATGGTAATTTAACAAACTCAGGGTCAACCCTAACCAAACCAATCTATTCAGGCTCATGATGCTTTCTCTGTCAACTCAGGCTTTGATCCTGAGTTTAGCTGTGACATCAGTAGTGAGCAGCCAATCACATGCTGTGGGTGCTGTGCTTCGAGAGAAGCAGTGAGATTCATTTCTCTCTTCTGCAGAATATTACATGATTTACACAGCTAGAAGAAAAGCGCTGTCTATGACAACTTAAAGAAAAATCTTATACGTCAGTGCAAATAAAAGTTATGAAGTTAGTTTAGTTGATATATAGAGAGAATTGAACATTTAAGCTCAGTGAGCTTCTTTATGTATGTTTTTTTAATATATATCTTTATTTATTGATTTTAAAGCTTATTTGTATGACCCATATATATGCTATTTATATTAATTTTAACAAAGTGCCTATTAATGATTGAAACCGTTTGCCTTTAATTTTCGAGTAGAAAAAGGGGGAGTGACTTTATTGCATCAGAGGTGTGTCACTTTACTCACAGCTGATTGGTCCAATTTCAGTTTGCGATCTCTTATCCAGAACATAACCTTCCCTGGAGCAGGTTAGCCATGGAGCGTAAGTTACTATGGAGATGAACACTGCTAAAAGCCAAACCACTTTCATGGTACCTAAATCCCAGGATTGGCACAAACTAAACTTAAACATATCTGGCTAGCCAGCTAAACCGGCTTCATGGTATAGGCCCCAGCATTTAACACAGCAAACAGATGGCATCAACACAAAAAGTTCATGGCCATGTTTTTTTTTTTTTTACCTTCATAAAATATCATGAAATGTATATATTAGAATTACAGTATTTTAATGTAGAAATCATAATCTGAATCAACAATTCTTGTCCTGTTCAGGTGAACACAGAACGCTTTGAATCAGAGTCACGAGGAATAAACCATGTGGAAGGAGGGTGGCCGAAAGATCTCAATCCAGAGGACATGGAGGCAACCATCCGCTACAGGAAGAAAGTAGAGAAGGATGAACACTATCAGAACACAATTTTGCAGATTGCTGGTGTGAGTGCCTTAAATTAGCCATTTGAGATGAGAAATGATGTGCTGGGTTTATATTTAAACCTGTATTGTGAGCTTCCTCTCAGAAGAAGACATGGTTTTGACTTCTTTATTGAAAAATTAGCTTTACTTTTGTCCATTGCAGCTCATGGAACACTGTAGCAAGCAAAACAACGCCACTGACATCTACCAGGATTTCTTTGAGGATGAGGGTGAAGAAGAGGTGGAGGAATCAGAGGAAGAGCCATCAGCGAAGACAATCAATGTCTTCAGGTGAGCACACTCACCTCTAGTGATAAAGCAATATCAGCCAGGTCACTTGCACACGTTTTGTGAATTAATAAAACATTTTCACTTTTCAACAGATTTTTAGGACATTTTGGGTGAATATTGTGCTCATTTAAACATTTATACACCGATCGGGCATAACATTATGACCACTGACAGGTGAAGTGAATAACACTGATTATCTCTTCATCATGTCACCTGTTAGTGGGTGGGATATATTAGGCAGCAAGTGAACATTTTTTTTCTCAAAGCTGATGTGTTAGGCCCCGTCCACACGGAGGCGCGTTCAGCTGTATATGTAAAAATTTGGTACCATATCAGCATTTCGTCCACACAGATCCGCCGTTTTAGGAGCCTGAAACCGATATTTTTTTAAACCGGGTTCCAGAGTGGATAAATCTGAAACCGACACCCTTGCGTTTTCGTGTGTGTCATCACACCACGTCCTGCACGGTAAAGACTAGAAGGAATACAGCTACGTGCACTGGGTATGCGCACATCAATATTACGTCATTTAATTACTGTATTTGCATTATTGTAAGGGTAGGTGTAGGCGTTAATAAAACACAATCTGGTAAGTAGCAAATGTATTTATTGTTGTTTTATCGTGAGATTTTGCCTCACTTCCTACTATCGCTTTACCCCTTCTAGCCACAACTCTTCTTCTCCGTTTTTAGTGTATCTCTCAGAATTACAGCGCCACACACTGGCCTGGCATGTATACTACATCAGTTTGAGCCTGTTTCAGTGGTTTCGTGTGTACACAGATATTTCTTGAGATGACGGGAAAAAAAGATTGGATAGGGAAAGCTCTGGCTTCATGTGGATGTGGCCCTAGAAGCAGGAAAAATGGGCAAGTGTAAGGATTTGAGCGAGTTTGACAAGGGCCAAATTGTGATGGCAGACGACTGGGTCAGAGCATCTCCAAAACTGCAGCTCTTGTGGGGTGTTCCCGGTCTGCAGTGGTCAGGATCTATCAAAAGTGCTCCAAGGAAGGAACAGTGGTGAACCGGCGACAGGGTCATGGGCGGCCAAGGCTTATTGATGGCTGGCCCGTATGATCTGATCAAACAGACGAGCTACTGTAGCTCAAATTGCTCAAGAAATTAATGCTGGTTCTGATAGAAAGGTGTGTTTCTTAAGTGATTTTCTTAAGCACCAAATCATGATTTCTTAAGGATCACGTGATACTGAAGACTGGAGTAATGATGCTGAAAATTGTAGCTTTGCCATCACAGGAATAAAATACATTTAATTTGGCTTAACTTTGCCTCCTCATTTCAAAACACCACCGCACACCAAAAAAACATTTATGCCCCTGTTACACGTAAATTGTCCTGGTTAAAGAAATATTACAAAAAAAGAGAGACCAAATACAATTCTATTTTTATACTAACTATGGAATGTTTGATTTATTAAAATTATACATATAAGTATACATTTTATCAAGTTAGTGTTTTTACGCATTTTTACATTAAAATAATAGCTAAAGGGAGTAACAATTTAAACAGCATATTTTATTTGTGAACTAATGTTTAGCTTTTCTTTTTAATGGTCAGCTTATTTTCAGCAGTCATCAAGCTTACTAGTTACAGACACAGGAACAAAGATGTACTTTTAATTTCCCCAAGCTGATTGCTCACTAAAATCCCGACAGTCATCATGTTTTCAGACCATTTCAAGTTTGATTTTGACGTGACATAAAGCGGTGATATTTAAGTGGCCGAGTTGTTTACTTACATTTTAATTAGTCTTCCCATTGTCTTCATTCAGGCCGATGAGAATGAGCACGAAAATAAGAGGCAGGATTTATCGCACAAACCAATCATAGTGCAATTTCTTTCTTTCCTTTTAAAGACTTATTACTATTGAGTCATATAGTACTTAATAATTTGGGTATCTGTGTTTTTTTCTAGAGACCCAAATGAAGTGAAGCGCACAGCCACAAGTTTATCCTGGCACCCCGATGGTAACCATAAACTTGCTGTCGCCTACTCTTCCCTGGAGTTTCAGAAAGCACCCAATGACATGAGCTTTGACTCCTACATATGGGACATTGGTATACCATAAAAAAACAGCACTTTTCTGTGACATAAATGAGTCGCCACACTTAGAAAGGACAAAAATATTGAACAAAAATTATTTTCACCTTCAGAAAATCACAATAAACCTGAGATGACACTGAAACCTGTATATCCACTTGTTTGTCTGGAGTACAACCCAAAAGATTCACACATTCTCGTTGGAGGAAGCTACAATGGACAAATTGGTAGGTTTTATCGCCTGAGCACCTCTTTGGATACACAATTATTCCAGCTACCAAAACACTTATGACCATCCGAACTCTTTCAGTGGCGTAATTAGATTACGCTCTGGGCATTTTTAGTTCTCAATAAATTAAGGTTAATGGATAAAAAGTACCTTTGACCTTGTCTGAATAGTGTTTGATAGATGTGTCTCTTTTGTAAAGTCTAATAGCTGAACTAATTGTCTTTGGCATTGAATGCATAGTTGAAATGAGTATGCACTTTTGAATGGCAAAGATGTCATTGTGTAATTGTACACCAATGTCCTTGTGTGTTTTTGTAAAATTATGCATGACCACCTTGTTGTTTACCCTGTTACCAGCGTACTGGGACACACGTAAAGGCAGCCAACCAGTAGAGATGTCCACCATTGAACACAGCCATAGAGATCCGGTCTACAAAGTCATCTGGCTGCAGTCGAAGACAGGCATGGACATCTTCTCAGCTTCTACAGATGGTCAGGTCTGTGTGCAATGACACATAAGTCCAAAAATAAAGGAATAAACCACACAATATTTCATTGAGACTCGCATTGCAGTCCTCAGAGATAAAAGATACTCATGCATCTGACACCAGGTGCTGTGGTGGGACATCCGTAAAATGAGTGAGCCCACTGAGAGACTCGTGCTGGACCCCAGTAAGAAGGGGAACCTTGATAATGCCCTTGGTGCAATCTCACTGGAGTTTGAGACCACTATGGTAAGACCAGCTCTTTTTTTTTTTTTTTTTTTTTGTCCCACTGCAAGGAGAAACCTTGTGGAAACATGTTGAGAACTTAAACATCCTTTGTTTTTGATTACACAAGCCTACTAAATTCCTGGTGGGCACAGAGCAGGGTCTTGTGGTTTCGTGCAATCGCAAAGCAAAAACCCCAGCTGAGAAGATTGTATGCACATACGGCGGACACCATGGTCCCATTTACGCCCTGCAGAGGAACCCATTTTTTCCTAAGAACTTCCTGACCGTGGCTGACTGGACCGCGCGCATATGGTCAGAGGACATCAAGGAGTCCTCCATTATATGGACCAAGTAATTTTTTGTTGTTCAAATATAGCATTACAAAAGTAATTCTCTATTACATTTTTGGGAAAGTATCAGTTTTATGTACACTGCCATTGAAAAGTTTGGGGTCAGTAAGTGCTAGTGTTTCTAATCTATTATCTCTCCAGGTATCACATGGCCCATCTGTTAGATGGCTGTTGGAGTCCAGTCAGACCCTCAGTCTTTTTTACAGTAAAGATGGACGGGACCTTGGACGTGTGGGACATCTTGTTTAAACAGAACGACCCCACTCTCAGCCTCAAAGTTGGTGCTAATTGTCTCCTCTTTGTACTTAAACCATCGTACAGTCCAACATTTCAGCATTATCTGTTTTAAGAAATATTCACAATGTGTGTGTGTGCTGTGTGTGTGTGTGTGTGTGTGTGTGTGTGTGTGTGTGTGTGTGTGTGTGTGTGTGTGTGTGTGTGTGTGTTTGTGTGTGTGCTTTTTTCTCTCTCACAGGTTTGTGATGAAGCCCTGTACAGCATCCGGGTGCAAGAAAACGGCCGTTTCCTGGGCTGCGGCTCTCAGCTGGGAACCACCACACTGCTGGAGATTTCATCAAGCCTGTGCACACTGCAGAAGAACGAGAAAGCCCTGTTGTCAGAGGTGAGACACAAACACACCTGGACATGTGGGGATGGTAAGGTTTGTTAGTGTTTTTTGAAAGAAGTTTCTTTTGTAAAAGGTCATTTTGAATTTTCAGTGTCACATGATCCTTCAGAAATAATTCTAATATGAAGAAATATTTCTTATTATGATATATGATGGATAGATGCACTTTTATGGACTTCAAAACAGAAACAGCCATTCACTGTTATTTTAAAGCTTGGAAGAGCCAGGACTTTTTTAATATAACTCTGATTGAGTTCGTCTGAAAGAAGAATGTCATATACACCTAGGATGGGTGAGTACATCAAGGGCTAATTTTCATTTTTGGGTGAACTATCCCTTTAATTCATATTAATAAACGCTGAAGAATTATTGTTCATTGTTAGTTCATGTTACCTAATGTAGTTAACTAACTTTAACTGCAATGTTAACAAATGAAACCTGAAAGGTTTTGTAACGTTATAAATGCATTTTTGATCAATGTAATAAAAATCCTTGCTGAATAAAAGCATTAATTTCTTAATCTTACTGACCCCAAATTTTGTATATACTACAGTAAAGTTAATAGTCATCATAAATATCACTGATAAAAACCAATACCAGTATATGAACACACATATTTCATTTGGTTTATGTATTTTTGTTCAGAAGTCCAGAAAAACAAACAAAAAACAGAATAAACTATAAAAATAAAAATAAAGGTTTCATAGGGCTCTAAATTTAATTGCAAAATGAAATAATAATAATAATTTTGTTTTCTTGTACAAATTCAAAACATCCATAAATCAAGATACATTTACTTGACATGCAAAATGAAGATATAGTCTTGTTTTCTGAGAAATTGAACGAGTTTATGCTTAAAACAAATATCTGTCATTGGGTATGAAAATCACTTACAGATAGTTGTTCTTGTTTTAATCATAAACTCACTTTCACAAGATCACAAGATTTCTTATCTCAAACTTTAAGCTATTTTTTGTCAAATTAATAAAAAAGTAATGGAGATCTGTTGGATCATATTGACGTGTTATGTTTTCTTCAGTTTATTCCTTAAATTTTCTTTAATTCGTCTTAAAATTGTCTTAAATTTATATATATATATACTACCGGTCAAAAGTTTTAGTACGTTAAGATTTTTAAAACGTTTTTAAAGAAGTCTCTTCTGCTCACCAAGGCTGCATTTATTTGATTCAAAATACAGCAAAAACAGTATTATTGTGAATTATTTTTACAATTTAAAATACATTTTCTATTTGAATATATTTTAAAATGAAATTTATTTCTGTGATTCAAAGCTGTATTTTCAGCATCATTACTCCAGTCTTCAGAGTCACATGATCCTTCAGAAATCAATCTGATATGCTGATGTGCTGCTCAAGAAACATTTATGATTATTATCAATGTTGAAAACAGTACAATTTATTTCAGGATTATTTAATGAATAGAAAGTTCAAAAGAACAGCATTTATCTGAAATATAAAGCCCTTAACATTATAAATGTCTATACGGTCACTTGATCACTTTAATGCATCCTTGCTGAGTAAATGGATTAATTTCTTCAAGTTCTTTCCCAAAAAATAAATAAAAATTCTGACCCAAAACCTTTGAACGGTATAGTACAATGTTACAAAAGCTTTCCATTTCAGATAAATACTGTTCTTTTGAACTTTCTATTCATCAAAGAATCCAAAAAAAAAAAAAAAAAAATGTTTTACACAACTGCTTTCAACATTGATAATAATAATCATAAATGTTTCTTGAGCAGCAAATCATCATATCTAAATGATTTCTGAAGGATCATGTGACTCTGAACACTGGGTCAAAATTGAAGGAATAAATTACATTTTAAAATATATTCAAATAGAAAACAGTTATTTTACATTTTAATAATATTTCACAATATTACAGCTTTTTTTGTTATTTTTATTTTTAATAACATAAATGCAGCCTTGGTGAGCAGAAGAGACTTCTTTAAAAACATTAAAAAATCATTTTAAACTTTTGACCGGTAGTGTGTGTATATGTGTGTGTATATATATATATATATATCCATTCTAGGCAATGTAACTTTTTGACAAAGTAATTTTTTGTAGAATGTAAAAAAAAAAATATATCAAAATTAAATGTTTTATTAATTTTCAATAAAAAGGTTTAAAGCTGTTAAAATCTATAATTAAAAAAAGCAGAATGATGAATGAAAGTAGAATGTCAAAGTAGAATGCTCTTTTTTAAGCATTTTCTGTTTTTTCTAGATGTTTGAACGCGAGACCAAACGGGAGAAGATTCTAGAAGCTCGGCACAGAGAGATGCGTCTGAAGGAACGCAGCCGCTCCGAGCAGAGCCGAGAGGATGAGTCGAAAGACGCAGACGGGGAGGAGAGCACAGAGGAGCTGGTGGCCCGTGTAGAGAGGGAGTTCTTAGACATGTTGGAAGCCGAGAAGAAGAAAGAGAGCAATGAGGAGAAAGAAAGAGATAAGGTTAAGGATGCTCTGCTTCTAACATGTTTATGCTTTTGTTTATGTTTTTGAGCATCAGATTTGACGTCTGAAACCTTTAATCGAGGTTTTTAACCACACATCTGTGTGTTTTGATGGGTGTTGTCATATGTGTGTGTTTCAGAACGGCCTGTCAAATGAAATTGCCCCCCTTTGTGGAGCTTAAACAAATTGTACCCCATGTTTGGACTGTTGCTCCAATAAGATAAGGGTCCTGAGCGCTATATATAACCCTGATAGCTGGGGTGAAAACGCTCTATTGTGAAAGACAAAGAAAGAAAAATCAATAAAGTCTACTTTGTCTGTACCCAGAATGCTTTATGCTCCTCTGTGATTGGTGTGGAAAAGTGTATTGCATCAGAAGTGTATTGCTATAGGCCCAGCTACTCAAAGGCTCATGTGATTAATGGTTCTGGCCTTTTCAAGCACCCGAGTTATTTGACAATAAAGAGGGGGTTTATAATTAGGATTGTCTCTGGTGATTTCTATGGGAAATTCATTTGGCAAAAAAAAAGAAGTTTGGCTGGTCTCAGTTTGTGATCTGACTTTTCTAAGATGATTTGTTTCTTATTGCCTGCAGGAGAAAGGCGTGTGTGAAGAGAAAGACTTCCAGGAGGAGCATGAAAGAATCTATTTATCCTGAATTGATTGGATTGTGTAAAGTGGGCGTTACATACCAGAATGGAGTCAGGTGGTCGGAGTGGAGGTTTGCAAAGTCGGTCAAGTTTGCATTTTGAGAAAATGTGCGCTCTTGTGAAAAGTGCTATACAAATAAACATGACTGAAGTTAATTTTGCTTTCATGTTTACTATAAGGAATAAATACAACTGAATGCCCTTATGCTATATCATAAAGTGTCTAATTAAATACATTATGTTGGAGAAATAATTTTGATTTAAATATGCTTATGAAATATGATTATTTCAATGAGTCCAGTGTTGTTTCTGATGTTCTACTCATGTTTTATATCCTCAAAACAGCACCAGATTATGTTGTCTGATTTTTTTTTTTTTAATATATACAGATTTCCATAATTTGTGTCACTATATCCTCAACATGTCTTAAGATCTTGAAATACTGGTATTGTGTGAATGAGTCAATAATGAGACAATAAAATATATACTGTGTGTGTGTGTGTGTGTGTGTGTGTGTGTGTGTGTGTGTGGCCTGGTAAACCCTACCTAATGTGACAAAATGTCCCCACAAAGATGGCAATATCCGAAATCCTTGTCCTTGTGGGGAAATTTTTGGGTCCCCATGAGGAAAACATCTTATAAATCACGCTAAGTGATGTTTTTTGAAAATGGTTCAAAAAAGTTTAGGGTTAGGGGCAGTGTAGGGGGATAGAAAATACGGTTTGTACGGTATAAAAACCATTAAGCCTATGGATTGTCCCCATAAAACATGAAAACACAACATGCGTGTGTGTATATACACAGTCTTGCTCAAAAGTTTACACACCCCTTGCAGAATCAGTGAAAATGTAAATAATTTTAGCGATCATACAAAATGCATGTTATTTATTTTATTTAGTACTCTCCTGAATAAGATATTTTACAAAAAAGATGTTCACATATAGTCTACAAGACAAAAAAAAAAAAAAAAGAAATAGCTGAATTTATAAAAATGATCCCGTTTATGAACCCTGTGTGTCGTTCCCCGGATGATCCACGGCTGTGTGTGTGTTTTGTGATGGGTGTTCTTGAGTCTCTTGTTTGTCCTGAGCAACTGCCCAACGTTCTTCAGAAAAATCCTCCAGGTCCTGCACATTCTTCAGTTTTCCAGCATCTTCTGCATATTTGAACCCTCTCCAGCAGTGACTGTATGATTTTGAGATCCATCTTTTCACAACGAGGACGATTGAGAGACTCAAACACAACTATTAAAAAAGGTTCAAACAGTCACTGATGCTCCAGAAGGAAACGTGACGCATTAAGAGCCAGGGGGTGAAAACTTATGAATTTGAAGATTAGGGTAAATTGTACTTAATTTGTCTTCTGGGAAACATGCAAGAATCTTCTATTGCTTCTGAAGGGCAGTACTAAATGAAATAATAATAATAATTTAAACAAAATAAGACAAATTGACATCTTCATCCTGTTCAAATGTTTTAACCCCCGGCTCTTATTTTGTTAAAATTATTCTGCAAGGGGTGTGTAAACTTTTGAGCAAGACTGTGTATTGTATTATTATTATTATTAATAGTAGTAGTAGTAGTAAAATGTGTAATTTGTGGATAATTAAGTAACAAAAACGTTCTGGGTTATGATAAAAAAGTTTAAATAAGAGGCAGACATTTTAGAATTAAAAATATAATGTAAAAAACAAACTATAAAAATATCTTTATAAAAATAATCTTTAAGAACTTTAAATGATATACCCCCCCACAAAAACAATAATGTTTGTTTATATTAATATATAATAATTGTCATAGTAGTAGCAAAATATGTTGCATATTGCAGACTATATATAAGGTTAATGCATTCATATTTCTTTAATTTATCTAATTAAACTGGATGAAAACAATTTATTTGACATAAAACAGTACAAGGCCTGACCAGCAGGTTTCGCTGCAGCCTCAGAGTCTGAGAATGTGTGCCCACCTGAGTGAAGCATCGGCCGCGGTGAATGACGCGCCTCTCTCGGTGCGCACTGCACTACTGCCCATCTCTAGGGACATCACAAACACAACACGCACACACACACACGGGTTTACTGTGGGAGGAGAGACACACGTCCTGCTCAGACATGGAGCTGACGGACTCCAGAGCCCGTGTTTGAGCATTCAGTCTGTTTTATGAGAGAGAGAGAAGCGCAGGTGAATTGATAGATGAACCATGACCTCGCGGCGTCTGTTGCGGTCTCTTCACGTGACGCGTATGTTTTAGTTTACGAATAACCGCACATACGTCCAGCAAAGCATTACGATGAAGGACACTGCAGAATCAAAGGATCAGCAGCTGACAGTGAGTCCACTGACTTGTTATTTACCTGCACTTGCGGCTGTTTGTAAACTGTGTTCAGCCAAAAATGTATCCATGTACAGTCTGTATATGTGCTTAACTGTTGCTTTATACTTTTTTCAACCAATAATAATAATAATTTGTGTCTATTATCATATATGTAGGCCATAGCATATACATTATCTACATTCTGAAGCACTTGTGTATGCATGTGCAGTATGAAATACAGCTTATCTGCGTATGCTTTATCATTACAGCTTTTAGACTGCAGCAAGTTATTGTGTACATGACGTTTTTAACGTATTGCGGTAGTTGACATGAAATAGTTTTGTTGACATTCCATCTCAACTCCATTTGAAGCTGCATTTTGCTCTTTCGTATTATTATTTTTATTCATGTAGCTTTTATGAGCTTATATACAGTTTTATAAAGCTATCTAAAGAGAATATATATATATATATATATTTTATTTTTTTTTTTTTTTTTTTTATTACACCACAGGACCATTAACAATGGCCTTCTGAGGCTAAAATGTGATTTGAAAGTTGTGGCAGACACCATATTAATAGATATGGTGACCAGTTATAGAAACTATGAAATATTATAAAATAATAAAAAAATATTAATGGATGCATTATGCATTAACAACTCATATGTGCATATACTTTCATACCACATGCAAATGTCAGTTTAGACTGCTCAGCCAACAACGTTAAATGCAAATATTTGTTAGACGCACATTATGTAATATACATAAATGTATAAAGAATAACAAACAAGCGACTATAGAGTTGAATAAATTGTGCGTTTCATTCCCGCGCAGCCTGTCTACTTAACCCCAGGACAGATTTCAGTCTGACAGACTACACTTGTTATATTTAGATTCTCTGGGAGCTTAATACCTGTTTTCTAGTGATCTTTTGCCCCCCTCTCAATAATTCACTGGGCAGTTTAAGTTCCCTTTCTCTTCTTCCATGTTAAGACATCATTCCGGTGTTTTAGGGAATGTAAATGTGGGACAGTGATGTACTTTTCTAGTCCAGATTCTCTATTATCATAAAATCAATAATAATGGAAAAAAAGGTGGAGAAATTTGTGCCTTTATGCAAGTATTCGCTGAGAGCACCGGTTTAGCCGCATCCCATATTAAATGTTTACACAGCATTTGTTACTCTACAAGCAATAATAGCTTCCAGCTATAATATTCATACTGCATAATTAGCCACCTAGATTTGCAAGATCGCTGCACCATTGCCCTTCAGTGTTTATTTCAGTTGTGTACAGATGGATTCTCCTGCAGGCCAGCTGACTCGAACAGAAATGTCCTTGAAATACGAATTAATGTGAAAATTGTACTTGCATTAGATAAATGTATCCTGCTACTACTATCTGTCCTAAGGATACATTAATAATCACTGCCTATTAAAGGGATAGTTCACCCAAAAATGAAAATTACCCCATGATTTACTCACCCTCAAGCCATGCTAGTTGTATATGACATTCTTCTTTCAGACAAACACAATCAGAGTTACATTAAAAATGTCCTGGCTAATCCAAGCTTTATAAAGGCAGTGAATGGCAGCCCAAAATTTGAAGCTCAAAAAAGTGCATCCTTCCGTTATAAAAGTAATCCATACAGCTCTGGGGAGTTAATAAAGGCCTTCTGAAGCGAATTCGATGGGTTTGTGTAAGAGAAATATCCATATTTAAAACTTTATAAAGTAAAATGTCTAGCTTCCGCCACACCGCCTTGTAAATGTCAGACAGGGTGACGTTAAATTGAGTTACACTTGGAACAATATAAACAAGATCAATTTGAAATGTATTACTGAATTGCATGAATGTTGCTTTGGTTAAAAGTATCTGGAAAAAGAATAAATGTACTTTAAGCAGAACTTGATGCTAATCATATGTGGAGATTTTTCATAAGAATTTGGCTGGTCTGGCGGAAGCTAGATATTTTTCTTAATAAAGTTTTACATTTACATTTACGCATTTGGCAGACGCTTTTATCCAAAGCGACTTACATTGCATTCAAGGTACACATTTTTACATGTTGTCAGTTCCTGCTTTCCCTGGGAATCGAACCCATGACCTTGGCGTTGCTAGCGTCACACTCTTATTGTTTGAGCTACAGGAAAGTGTGGAGTACTTTTATAATGGATGGATGCACTTTTTTGCATTCACTGCCATTATAATGCTTGGATTAGTTATTTTTAATATAACTCTGATTGTATTCGTCTGAAACAAGAATGTCATACACCTAGGATGGCTTGAGGGTGAGTAAATCATGGGGTCATTTTCATTTTTGGGTGAACTATCCCTTTAATGACTGTATACATCACTTAATATCCTTGATTCTAATGTGGTCGTCTTTCTCAGTCAAGTTCTTTTTTGTTATTTTTGTAAGGGTCTCATTATTAGTGAAGATGCTATTTTAAAGACTATATTATATTGAGTGACTGTTAATGCTGTTAAACTTATGAATTTTACTGCATTAGCTACAAAATATTACTCAACAATTAGAAAGTGTCCTATGTTTTAGAAAGTGTTTTAGAAAGTCCTAAACAATTAGAAAGTGTCCTATGAAATTAAGTCTTTTATGAACAGCATATCAATTATATACTGTGTAATTATATACTGATAGTGTGCTTTCTCTAGATAGATTTTCTATCTAAGTTGTCTTGTTGTGTGTGTTTTTAAATAAATGGCATTTGGTGTAATATTTTATTTAAAGGCACAATATGTAAGATTTTGGATTAAAATACCCCAAAACCACTAGAACAATGTTATATATTTTGTTGACTTGTGTACTTACATTATCCCAAATGTTTCCAACAATGTTTAAATCCATAGAAATCTGCCATTTTACCCAGGACACAGACCGTGTCTGAGCGTCGCCTATCAATGACATCATACCCACGTTACCCTCGATTTCCGCTATTATATTAATATATTATGTGTTTTATTAGACAGGTGAGTTTAGATGGATTCATCGACAGAAAACTAATGATTGTTATACAGCTCAACACAGTTAGTCTTATTGTTTAATTCTCGTTTTCTTGATTTACCGCGAGCACCGCGTTTTACCATGTCTAATATTGATCTAGCTTACTACAGTGTGCAACAAGTGTCTCATAGTCGCCGCCGAGCGAATGCACAGGGTAGCATTATAACATAACTTTCAACACACGCAAATAATATATCTAATATTATAAAACAGCACTGTGTTACCCCACATACTAGGGGTGTATCGGTACACAAAACTGACGGTTCGGTACGTACCTCGGGTTTTGAAGTCACGGTTCGGTACGGGTTCGGTACAGCAGTTTTACAAAATTGCTTTTTATTTATTTTTATTCAACAGTGGTTTACTGAAAAAATTGTGTCTGTCCTTAAATTATTTCTATTATAACTAAAAGTTTCTTAAAGATAATGATGTAAACTATATAGGAGCCCACAATAATATGAAAGGTTAACAACAGAGCCCAAACTATTAGCCTAAATTCAGTTGCTATTTATTTTTAGATATAATAATCAACACTCATAAGCTTCACATAAGGAAGTTTTTGAAATATAAACATATAGACTATATAGGCTAATATAGGTCATATATTTAGTTAAAGAGTTGGTTTCTCTAGTGAACTAACAGCTGTGGACACTGAATGACTTCTGAGGTAAATGTGATGCGACATTGTTTACAGCTGTTTTATTGTCTTTCCGCGGTTGAAACAATGATTGAGCGATTACACAACCTATGATAAGTTGTAATGTATCCTCAATATACCTTAAGAGACATTAATTCATGTTTATTCTTCTGATCGCGTTCACTCGCACGCCGCACTCCGGTTTGAACTGACGCGCCTATATCAGTCACGTCACATTAAAGAGTGTTAAAACGTCATTTATCGTTTGAATTTCATGTTAAAATGGACTGAATACTTAATATGTTCATGTGGGAACTCGGATTGAAGTGTGTTCCGTGCTTAAAACAAGCCTGTTAACTGTTAAAGATTGCATTCGGAACCGTTCGGTACACGTGCACCGAACCGAAAGCCCTGCACCGAAACGGTTCGGTACGAATACGTGTACCGTTACACCCCTACCACATACGCATGACCGGAAGAAGCAGAAGCACTCGTCTGCGGCATAATAAATGCTCCACAAAATCAAAGCGTCATCAAGCTATGCCTTTGTTTTGAATAAGTGACCTCTAGCAGCGAAAAATTACATATTGTGGCTTTAATGCAATGTCATTCATACATTTTAAGTATAGCTTTAGGGTTCAAATACTTTTTGAGGCCAAAGCATTACCTTTTATTTATTACTTCCAGGTGGCCCTGCGGATTCGGCCATTGAGTGATGCTGAACTGGAGGAAGGAGCCACTGTTATAGCCCACAAAGTGGATGACCAGGTCAGAGGAGACAGATGAATCTGTGTGTGTGTGTGTGTGTGTGTTTCGCACAAAAACAGCACTGCATGTTACTATGCATTCTTCTCAATGAAGAATATGCATAACTGCCTCATAACTGCCACTTCCCAATTTTTGGGAAGACAATTGCCTATATGTCTATTTGTGTACCCAATCTGCATTGAGTACGTTTTGTGTACTCGGTCTAGATTTGCTTTCTGGTCTTTATGTGGATATCTGTTGTTTTCAGTCTAGGCACTAAACAGGTGACTCAGGATATTAAAATCAGCCAGGTTCTGGATACAGCATTAAGTCCAGCGCTCACATTATTCAGAAAAGATGCTTAAACTATTATCAGGTATGCATGTTTTGTTGGTCATCTAGTCTCTTCCTGTCTAAGTGTGTGGTTCTTGGCCAGAATAAAATGTGATGAGGACTAGATTTTATGTGGTTTACGCTATGCAAGACTAGTGCATGGTACCATACTTGTATGCATTTTTGGATTTAAAAATATAACGTTTGCATTTTATGTATGTACATATAAGAAGGGCTTAGATGGTGATGTCTATTTTTCTCCATTGTCTAATATTTGAAGTCTTGTTCTAAAATAGGTTGGAAAATAAAATGACCACTTTGATGCTTCAAAAAGTTCATAGAGACTACAACTAATCCATATAAATTCAGCGGTTTAGTCCAACTTTTCTGAAGAGACTCGATCGCTTTATTCAATGAGGTTCATTCTCGTGTTGGGCAGCACGTTTGGGCTTCCTCAAGGACCAATGAGGTTCATTCTCATGTTACACATCACGTTTGAGCTTCCTCAAGAACCAATGAGGTTCATTCTCGTGTTGGGCAGCACGTTTGAGTTTCTGCAAGAACCAATGAGGTTCATTCTCGTGTTACGCATCACGTTTGGGCTTCCTCAAGGACCAATGAGGTTCATTCTCATGTTACACATCACGTTTGAGCTTCCTCAAGAACCAATGAGGTTCATTCTCGTGTTGGGCAGCACGTTTGAGTTTCTGCAAGAACCAATGAGGTTCATTCTCGTGTTACGCATCACGTTTGGGCTTCCTCAAGGACCAATGAGGTTCATTCTCATGTTACACATCACGTTTGAGCTTCCTCAAGAACCAATGAGGTTCATTCTCGTGTTGGGCAGCACGTTTGAGCTTCTGCAAGAACCAATGAGGTTCATTCTCGTGTTACGCATCACGTTTGGGCTTCCTCAAGGACCAATGAGGTTCATTCTCATGTTACGCATCACGTTTGAGCTTCCTCAAGAACCAATGAGGTTCATTCTCGTGTTACGCAGCACGTTTGAGCTTCAGCAAGAACCAATGAGGTTCATTCTCGAGTTATGCATCACGTTTGAGCTTCTGCAAGAACCAATGAGGTTCATTCTCGTGTTACGCATCACGTTTGAGCTTCAGCAAGAACCAATGAGGTTCATTCTCGTGTTACGCAGCACATTTGAGCTTCCGTAAGAACCAATGAGGTTCATTCTTGTGTTACGCAGAACGTTTGAGCTTCAGCAAGAACCAATGAGGTTCATTCTCGTGTTACGCAGCACGTTTGAGCTTCAGTAAGAACCAATGAGATTCATTCTCGTGTTACGCATCACGTTGAGTAAAAAGCCTAAATTAAATCTGTTCATCATATAAAGTGATCGTGTCTCTTCAGAAAATTTGGACTAAACCACTCAATTCATATGGATTAGTTTTACGATCTCTTTATGAACTTTTTGAACCATCAAAGTGGAAGTTGTGTAGCTGTCAATGGAGGGACAGAAATCGCTAAGATTTCATTAAAAATGTCGTAATTTGTGTTCCGAAGGTGAACGAAAGTCTTACGGGTTTTAAACCACATTAGGGTGAGTAATTAATGACAGAATTTTCATTTTTGGGTGAACTATCCCTTTAAGTGTCTCTAGAGCTGGCATACACAGATGCTAACCTGCTGTTATGGGTAAACAGGCCCGGTGTTAGTGAATGGGGCGAGTACGGTCACATATTCAGTCTCAAGGGTCTGAGTCACAAAGACAATTAGCCAGAGCTGTGAGACCTCAGCACAGCGTGACATTTCATTTACAGTACCCACGTCTGCAACAGCAGAAAATCATTATAATTATTTGAACCCATTTAAATCGGAGCATAGATTGATTATTTATTATAATTATTACTATATTTGCTGGCAAATGTCAGACAGGGTGACGTTAAATGAAGTTACACTTGGAACAATTTAAAAGTGATCAATTTGAAATTTATTACTGACTTGCATGAATGTTGCGTTGGTCAAAATATCTGTAAAAAGAATAAATGTACTTTTAGCAGAACTTGATGCTAATTATATGTGGATGCACAACAATACGTAAATATGGGGTAATATAGTCAATTCTAATAATATTAACACATTTATATGAACACGTTTTGGTATTTAAATAACTAATTAGATTTCAAAATGACATTTTTTCCTACATTCTCCACCATCTTTGATGGGTTTTTTCCCACTTTGTTTGTTGCAATGCATGATGGTATTGTCAAAACACATTTTGCTGTTGCATTATCCTGCAGTGTAGCATATTAGCAAGATGTTGGTGGATGCTAGATGCTAACTTGAAATGGTCTTCCTCTGTGGCCACTGGTTGTCAGTTTGATGTTGTTGAATGTCTAAAGTTGACTTTAGGTCCATCATGGACGGTCAGCTTTACATTCAGGCACTTGGACTTAACAATGCAAACTGGTTATACAAGGGCTGATGGGATTAGTAGCATGTAGAGAAAAGGTTTTATGCTGTGCATTATGTTTGTGCAGTCATCCCCCTGAATAGGGAAAGAGAGAACAAGACTGCCAGTACCAATATATAATGAGGTTGTGTAAGTATAGAAAAAATGATAAACGCGCTCAAATGCACACACTAAGCTAGTAAGTAATTATCCAGATTCGCTGACAAACCAAAGTACGCACCCTTCTTATCTGTTTGTGCCCAGCGCGCCATATGGCAGCACCATCTACAAGTAGGCTTAGGTGTGTTTTTTATTAGTGGTGTCGATGGTGTTTTCTCCCCCCGATGGCAGACACTGATGGAAGAGTAAACCGTAAGAGGATGAGCTCACCGACAGGGGCTTTGGGTGGCTTAGACAGCAGCCACCTGCTCTTCTGTACTTCTAGCCACCTGATGGCTATAGGATCATGCCAGCGTTGGTGCCAACATGTCATTCAAAGCTAAATCTGATGGGTGCATAATGTTTTCAAATGATTAATTGGCTAATGCATGTGCATTAGCTTCTTTCATTAGTCAAATTCAAGTGCCTGATTTAATGTCACCTGGATTGCTTGTGCAAATCCTGCACTAATTCTCTATTTTGACATAGCGATAGACTTGGACAAATTGGTATTCATTAACCTCTCCACATTAGTGTGTGGGTCAGCATTAGTGTGTGGTTTAAATAATTTACCAAGACCAACACACTAGGATCTCATGGTTCTCCTTAAGGTAAGGTGCTTGCAATGACGTCTGTGTGTTACCAGACATGCACTGTATACCTATTGGTTCGTGCAAGACTCTCATACATGCATAAACGCATGATCAGGAGGCAGAACCTTGCTGTAACCTCTCATTATACATTGATGATACATATCAATGAGGCAACTCGGCACCTTGCCGGTCTGCAGCAACTTCTTTTCAGTAGCATTACACTAGGGTTGTCACAAGTACTAGTGAAATTTTGTGGTTCTCTGTACCAATTTTGGTTCCAGAGCATAAACTGTTTGAATTGTATTCCCGTTTTGTCTTGTCCATTGGTTTTCACTGTCAGTCATCACAGTTTCCGATTCAGTCGCGCATTTAAATACGGTTGTCAATCCAGAAACTTTGCAGTGTATTTAGCTGCATGAAAAACTAAACTTGTATTCAGATTGTGAAAGGGTAATAAACAGAAACCAGAAGAGCCTCCCTTTATAATCACTAAGGCTGTCAATCTCTAAAGTGCAAGCTTTTTCTGTAGTTATAATAAAAAAGCTGTCTTAATTATACAATGAATCTCTTATTTATATCGTGTTTACACATTGTTGGTTATAATGGAAGGATTCTCGAGCGTGCAGCTCACGCTGAACAAACAAAAACTTGTGCATTTTCAGTGGTGTCAAGCAGATTCTGACGAACTTACTGACTAGCACCTCTGATAGGCCAGTGCATTCACGCGCTCAATAGATATGATTGTGATTTGCTACTATGCCCGATGCTTGTAAAAATACACTGTAAATAGAATGCATTGACGCTCAGAGAGCGCTCAAACACGAACAAGAGCATTTGAGTCTATCAGTATTTGGTACTACCGGTACTGCAGAAATTAGCAGGTTTTTTAAAATCTTTTTTCTTTTTTTTTTTTTTTATATACCAACTGGTACCAGTAGTATCAGTATGTTCCACAACCCTACATTACACAAAAGTTTTCATTAAAAGGTGGATGTATGTTAATCAAAGTATCCCCCTATTAAACCTCAGAATGCAATGCAGATAAACATTCATGACCGCCCGTGACAAGAGCCATAACTCTCTCATAATCGCATAAGCTCATTATGGAGCATAAGCGATTAAAGCTTCATCTTCAGCTTTATTGTTCTGCTACTTGTTATTGGTTAGACGCGTTTGTTTTTCTGTTTTTTGTTTAGCCTGATGTGTCCGGTATGACCTCACATTTGGTCCTTTTTGACAGAATAGCAATGTTAATGCAAAATTTTAAAGGTACACTTTCTCTCAACAGTTGTGCATTGATTGTAAATTAATTGTTCCATCTGTAGTCTGTACTGGTACTCAGAAATATTCCTGAATTCCTTGTGTGACATTGAAATTGTATTGTATTTTATTCTGTAAATTAAAGGTTTTAAAGTGACAGTAAAGACATTTATAATGTTGCAAGGAATGCTCTGTTGAACTTTCTATTCATTGATGAATTGTTGTATCACAGTTTCCACACAAAAATATTATGCTGTTTTTAACATTGATGATAATAATAATAATAATAATAAGAAGAAGAAGAAGAAGAAGAAGAAGAAGAAGAAGAAGAAAGAAATGTTTCTTAAGCACCAAATCATATTAGAATGATTTCTGAAGGATCATATGACACTGAAGACTAGAGTAATGATGCTGAAAATTCAGCTTTGCATCACTGTCAAAATATATCAAAATAGAAAATGGTTCTTTTAAATTATAAAAATATTTAGCAATATTACTGTTTTTAATGTATGTTTGATCAAGCAAATGCACCCTTGGTGTGCATAAGAGACTTCTTTCAAAAACATTTGAATGGCAGTGTATTGTATTAAGTATTGCTGTTTATGCATTGATATTCTGTTGCATATAAATTCTTAAATATGATTTCATATTTTATTTTTTTTTTTATTTTTTTGCTATATCACACAACCCTACTTGTCATCGCTTTGAGTGTCTTAACTCTCAGCATGTGTCATAAATTCTGCTGTTTTGAATGCTGTCATGTAAAAGGTACCGTAACTGGCAGCAGGAAGTGTTGCAGGAAGTCCAAAAATCACTGTGGCCATAATTACACACTCGGTATGTTCCTGACAACATACTGGCAGTGAATGAGACTTGGATGTGTTGAGGGATGTGTCTCCTGTTGCTTTTAAAGGCCGTTAACTGTTCTGCTCACTAGCGTGTCTGATTTCCTCCTCAGTCCCACCAACAGTGGGCTGTGCCCTGTCACCATGACAACCCACAGACAAGGTCAGGGCCATTGTTCGTTTTCCTTTACTCGTTCCTCTTCATGAGAGAACTAAGTGGTGATGGACTTGAAGGATGTAGGGTCTTAGGTTGCACGCTAACAAAAACAGCTAGTTATTCTGATCAAATGCACTTCAGATTATTGTTACGTGGGTTAATTTGTAGATAAATTAACGGCTCTTGAAAAATTTGTATTGATAGTACAATATTTACCCATGATGCATCTCTTTTAGGGTAGCACAGGTGGCTTGGACACTGCTCCCTCTACAAAGAAAAGAAAGAAGTGACAGGAAGAATAGACCTCAGAGTTTCCCTTTAAAGACCTTGGCGGGTAAACAAAGCCCTGCATTCATCCGAGCTCGGGTCGTACCTGATAACGTGGCAAATTCCCTCCATTGTGCATAACAAAGCCGCCGCTTTGGCCCTTCTGTATTCAGTTTCTGCCATCTTTCTCCTCCTTGTGTGTCCGTGAGGACATTCAAATTGCTCTCACCTTGAGTCCTATAATGGAAAAATCGAATTAGCCGAAAACAACTTCCCTCATAGCGTCGCTCTTGCCACCCCGCCGCTCCACATGGATCAAAGATATTCATCTCCGGTGTAATTATGGTTATGGGTTTTCAAAGCGCTCACCGCTCCCTTGGTCCTTACTCCTAGTGTTCTCAAGGTTTGCACTCGACGGCCGGGCTGTTGTTTTCTGGGCTTATTTTTGGAGGGAGGATAATAACTTTAGGGCCAGTGAGGGCTGAGGGAAGAGTTTCACAAAATAGTGTTTGGTGTCTTTTACAGGCCTTCTGTTTGAATAGGCTCAGAGCTGGGCCGAGAAATAGTTCTCCAAACAAAACCAGCCTTCAACAGACAAGATTTAGGCACAGCGCTCCTGGGGAAAATGCCAACTGTTAGACTCAGCTCTTTTACAGGTTGACTCTCTGCATTTGTGTTTTATGGTGTACGCACCCTGGCCTGCTCTGTAAATGTCCATCACTGGAATACAGCGCTATTGGCCAAATACAGGGGGCCATTACGGCCCATATAGTAGTTTTCCACTTGCAGGTTTTTATTAAGACTCTTATCTTTGTCCATGAAAAAGTTTTTTATTTTTATTAATCCACTTTATTCATATAAAGTAAGAATAAAAAAAGGTTGATTTTAAAGTTTTATAACATTCTGTTAAACTGCTTTTCAGCCCAAGCAACTTCTTAAAGACTTCATGAAACCATTTGACGAGCACAGTTTTCTTTCTTTTGTTAATGTATTTTGGGTAGGACATATTAGACAACTTGTCCCTTTAAAGGTAGAGATGTAGCGACATCTCATTTCTTCCATACTGTGACATATCTTAGTGTAACGGATTATCGGAAAATAAAAATAAATGTAGGCCAAGGTCTTGGATGGAGGCATCTGAATGCAAGCTTGCAGTCGATTGTAAGAAAGGGGCAGGGTTAAAGGTAAATGGCATGAAATAAATAGGCATATACGTGAAATATACTTCACTTAAAGAATGAACAGATTTGTTCAACTGTGACATTTTTGTGACGCGCACCGCAAACAAGCCCGTGAAAAAAAAACACAAGACAGCAGAAAGCATTCCTGTTTGTTTTCTTTATTTGACAAAAGCACAGTGTTTTGTTGTTATTGTGAGTGCAAAAAGAGTAACAAGACTTTACAGTTTCAAATGATGTCTTACTCTTATGCATGACTATAAATGAGTATTTGTTTTCGCTGTTCTAATAAGAAAAAATAATTTGGCATTGTGCCGTCAAAGTCTTTTTCTTTAAGTTGCTTATAACCAGTTTGATTATATTTAAAAAAATATATAAATAAAAAATATGCCATTGTTTACATTGTGGAAGTTGAGTGGATGGGTAATGCCACACTGATAGACTGTCTGGCCTTAGAAAAGCTCTTCCTGAAGACGTGGGGTTTCTTTAAGTGGTTTAACAAATGCTACTCTACTCATGTATACAGACCCAGCTTTTCTGGATTCATCGTCTGATCTTTCTCTCTCTCTCCTTTCCTCCCCTCTTAATCAGGTAAGGTAGGCTCTGTTGTTAAGTCTTGAGGTTGAAGAGGATTGCAGTGTGCTGAAGAGTTCTCTAGCAGCATGTGAGACCTTCTCGCCATAGTCTTGATTGCCTCTATTCCTGAGCTCAACTTTGGCCTGGGAGAAATGTAGTTCTCATGCGCTGTAGGTGCAGCGGCTTCATGTTGCACGTCTCTCAGACAGCGCAGAGAAACAGTCTCAGAGAACGCATGCTAAGACTGAAATTAGCTGTCTTTCGCTGCTAATTGTGCTTGAGTGGTTTAAAATCACCTGTTTTTAAAATCACCAGTGCTTAAAAATGCATGCAAACGATAAGCTTTTGTGACCACACATCACAGCAACTTCGCATGAGCGTAACCGCGATAGAGACGATCCAAAATCTCTACCAGTTGACAAATTTATACCGGTTAATCATGTCCCCCGGTATATCACCCACCCCTATTTCCCAGAATGTACTATCTGTGTTGAAATTCCTCTTTCTGTCTTTCTAATTCAAATTTCAATTCCGCTTCCTCTGAGTAATTCAATTCAAATACAATTCACGATGCAGAACTGGTTTTATATGCTGTGTACAGCTGTGTTAGATGTATTTTGATATGCAATCAGTAAATGATACAAATATGTTTTGTGAATGCACATGTTCTCATTATAAATGTTCTATTCTTTTGGACTGTGTCCAGATGGCTTGCTTTGGGGCAGCCAGTGAAATGTAGCTGGATCCGTCTTATCCCATGTGGCACTCAATACCTGTTACACAAGCTATGGTTTGGCAAAGCTTCAACTAAACTCTACCTGAGCTCTTATTCTCTGCACTGAGAGAGAGAGAGAGAGAGAGAGAGAGAGAGAGAGAGACAGAGAGAGAGAGAGACAGAGAGAGACAGACACTGAGTAGACTACAAACACGTATGAGTACGTTTATTTTTAGTAGGAAAGTGGATGATAGGCAGAAGGATTAAGAGGAACAACTGGGAAATCAAGACAAATGTAATAAAAAAGGAAGGGACGGAGGGGGCACAAGCTGTTGATCCTGCAATACTCCAGAGAACCTAAATGTCAGGCCCAGGACAGCACTACATAAACACAGCCTCCCCTATGAGTCTTACACAACTTTATCATCAACAACACAACACTCATATTACGAGGTTTCAAAACATGTGTAGTTGGTCTTAAGCAGCCTCATTGCACGGTTGCAATCTATTGCATTTGATTTGATTTGATGGATGGATGGATGGATGGATGGATGGATGGATGGATGGATGGATGGATGGTCTTCTGAACTCAGTTTGAGATAACAGGGAGAGGAACCCACTTTAAGAGGGACTCGAGAAGCTCTCAGATTGCGTTGAGCTTCTCCGTTCTCATAAGAGCACTCAGTGGTGTTAGTCACTTCTATCTGGGGTAATAAAGCTGTTTTGAAGCTCTCTGTGGTCTAAGAGGGCTTAATAGGGGCTGTTATTATTATCTTGCACTGGACACCCATAGCACCTTGCTGACCTGCATGCTCTTTCATAATGAGGCTCATGTTTGTCTCACACTTTTGGACTTGTTAGCCAAAATTAGCATGAGGCAGATTGCCTGTTTTTTCTTATCATATGCGTCCCATAGGGAGGAAGCTTGTTGGCTTCTCCTGCTGATGAGTCTTAATGAAAGGTGTGTGCATTAGCCTGTGCATGTGAGTGATATTTTCGAGGTCAGATATCCCGGGTTGGGGAAGAGGTTATACTGTACTTTGCTGTCCTTTCACCATTTGAAAGATAATACTCAACAATAAGAGTTGTGAATATGTGCTTCCAACGTAATTTTTATATGATTCTGGGCAACTTTCTCACAAGAACTGTTGCGTAAGGTCACACTGACCCAAGCAGACAGGACAAAACAATGGCGATGGAGCCATTTTGTACCTGCTCAGCCAAGTACAATAACTCAACACGTTTCAGATTATACTTGATCTGGGCCCAAAGAAACCGCAGCTGGATCCTTTCAACTCAGCTCTGAAGTTTTTGTTTTGTGTGTGTGTGTGTGTGTGTGTGTGTGTGTGTGTGTGTGTGCGTGTGTGCGTGTGCCCGTGCGCGTGGTGTGTGGTGTGTGCGTGTGCGCGTGTGCGCGTGTGCGCGTGGTGTGTGGTGTGTGGTGTGTGGTGTGTGGTGTGTGGTGTGTGGTGTGTGTGTGTCTCTCTCTCTCTCTCTCTCTCTCTCTCTCTCTCTCTCTCTCTCTCTCTATCTCTATTTGAAATATTTTATCATCAAGTAATTTTCTTGGACTGCTAATGGATTATTTGCTGGTCAGTATTTCGTGATAACATCACAATTTAATATATCTTGAAATGTAATTATTTATCTAAGATAACTATAAAATAGCAGCAACAGCAATTTGTTAACACACTAATGCTCTTTATTATTATAATTTTATATTCTATATGTATATTTAAATTATAATATAAAATATTTTCTACTCATCTCAAACATCTCCATTTATCCAATCAATGCCAAAGATAAGAGAAAATACTCTTATCAATCAATATTATATATTTTTGTTTTACTTTTTAAAAAATAGCGTTCTAATCTTATGCCTAACTTTCTGCACGGTTTGTGGAATATTTCCACATTTCTTGACGGAACTTGTCATATAAGGTATGGTCACATAATTGACAGTTATGTATATATATCTTATAGATATTATTTTATTCATATTGGAGCATTTTTATAATCCAATGTATAATAGGCTTCAAAGTTGGAATTCCTTAACTGCCAGTCGTACAGTTTTATGTGGAAATGTTGTATCCTTTCGTGTTAGTACAGCCTGCACTGCTGTTTTTGTCTTTTACTGCACTCTGTACAAAAGTTTGTTGACAATACACTTAAACTGTCCTGGCCTCAGGGTGCAAATCTCTGTGATGTGGTCTCAGCCATCGGTCATGTCCCACTTTGTTGTGCAATGCTGACCTCCATGTCTTGACCTGAAAGTGGCCTATGACCTTGTTCTGTGCTGAGTGGATGCCGATCATCCCAGCTGTGAAGTTAAATGCCAAGGTAATCTCTGGAAAATAAGGTACAGTACAGTACGGGATGGGACATCACTTAAGTGTGTGCGTTTCCGGTTGTGTTTAACCTACTTTCTTTTTATCGTCTTTAAAGTCCATCAGTGAGCATGAAGATTGAGACTCTATATTGGCTGTATCCTTCCAGTTCCAACAAGGATATATATATATTGATTGTCAGAGATCGTTAAGTTTATGAAGTTTTCACGGTTTAATTGTATCTCTGCTTGGATTGTATCGGTGATTCCCCTGGCCATTCCCAGGCATGTCAGGGCCTGCTTATTTGATGTTTTTCCGCCTTGATGTGACCTGATGCATTGGTGTGTAACTCAAATGTTGATGCACAAGTAGAGTAGGAACTTCTTTAGTGCATGATCTTGACCACATGATCTTGATTTTTGAGTCAGTGCCAATGATATTGAGATGGTATTGAGATTAGAAGTGTGTTATAAACTCCATCTCTGTAGTGTTTTGACCAAGTTGCCAGGAAACAGTATTGAGGCTAAGGACAATGTAAATGCAACCACACGGGCCAAGCCAAGACTAACATAAAACCAAGACTCCATTTCAGCCCCTTTGCATTTTGACAAATGGTCAAATATTAAACTGTTGGCTTGTTTTAGTGGAACAGCCGATTTTATTTCCTTTGTGTTAACATTTGCTAGTTTTAGACTAGACAACACTATCTGTCAAATTCCTATGTACTGAATTTAAAGGGATAGTTCACCCAAAAATGAAAATTGTCATCATTTCCTCACCCTCATGTTGTTCCAAACCTGTATGAATTACTTTCTTCTGCTGAACACAAAAGAAGATTTTTTGAAGAATATGGGGAACTAAACAGTTGATGGACCCCACTGACTTCCATAGTAGGGAAAAAAAAATACTATGGAAGTCAATGGAGTCAATCAACTGTGTGGTTACTGACATTCTTCAAAATATCTTCTTTTGTGTTAGGCAGAAGAAAATAATTTATACAGGTTTGGAACAACATCAGGGTGAGGAAATGATGGCAGAATTTTCATTTTTGGGTGAACTATTCCTTTAATGCAAAATTTCTTTCTTATCTTTCTTGACCAATGCTGAAGTATGCTATATTACCAAAAGTATTGGGGCACCCCTTGAATTGAATTCAGGTGTTCCAATCACTTCCATGGCCACAGGTGTATAAATCAAGCACCTAGGCATGCAGACGCTTCTACAAACATTTGTGAAAGAATGGGTCGCTCTCAGGAGCTCAGTGAATTCAAGTGTGGTACTGTGATAGGTTGTCACCTGTGCAATAAGTCTGAAATTTCCTCACTACTAAATATTCCTTGGTCAACTGTTAGTGGTATAATAACAGTGGAAGCAACTGGGAACAACAGCAACTCAGCCACAAAGTGGTAGGCCACATAAAATCACAGAGCGGGGTCAGCGCATGCTGAGGCGCACAGTACGCAGAAGTCGCCAGCTTTCTGCAGAGTCAAAACTAAAGCTACAGACCTCCAAACTTTGTGTGGCCTTCTCGTCCAACATCAGTGCCTGACCTCACAAATGTGCTTCTAGAAGAATTGTCAAAAATTCCCATAAACGCACTCCTAAACCTTGTGGAAAGCTTTCCAAAAAGAGTTGAAGCTGTTATAGCTGCAAAGGATGGGCCAACTCCATATTAATAACTCATATTTTCCCTCTCCATACTTTCAGGGACACAAGTATGTTTACAGTCGGCTAGCTTAGCCTTGCGTAGCCCAGCAAAGTGTGGACTGCAGACGGATGACGCTAAAAAAGTAAAGGAACAAGCACCGCCAAGTAGCCTGTATCAGGTTGGCAGCACTAGAACAGAGGAGGCACTCAAGGCCCTTGTAAGAAGAGACACCATTGTTGGGGTACCGTGTCGGAGAAGGGAAGAAGGGATGATGAAATGAAAGAGTGGAATGAAGGGGGTGGCTGGCCCATCAGATAGCTTTCACCTTCTCAAAGCACAGCTCTTGGCTTTGAAAGGGCCACTCAAAGGTCACAGCCTTTTCAAGACTCAGAGCTGCACGGTTTGTGTTTGGATCTATTGTTTGACGCTGACTTGTACGTCAGGCCGCAGACGTCACGTATGCAGAGTGGACGGCTCGGTGAATTGCTTGATTGTGCTATCTCCAGAGTTCAGGAGGAAGCAGTAACCTCATGTTCAGAAAGGTGTCTGCGCTGTTTCACAGAGTTTTTTTGATGAAGGTTAAAGAGATCACTATTGATTCTGTTCCTTAGGAACAACAATGTTAATGCTTTTCATGAAAGGTCAACCATATATTTACTCATCACACTAACACATTTTATTTTATTTTATTGTTCATTTGTCTTGTGATGTAGTTTCTTAAAGTTCCCTCAGTCTTTGAGTCAGATATGTGAGGCTCATTGGTGAGGAGAGTGATGTGTCATGTTGAAGTGTGAAACTGATCTACCTGATATAACACATCACACCTGCAGCTGTTGTGACCAAACTCATTAAGGATCATTAAAGGTGTGAATGACATATGACACGTTTGTCTATGTGTGTGTGTGTTAATTAAATGCCATCTAAAGATCCTACCAGGGTGTCTTCCTATTAAAGGAATGAAGTCGCAAAAATGAGAATTGTTATTTACTCACCCTTAAGTTGTTCCAAACTCAAATGACTTTCGACCCCAAACTTTGTAATGGTAGTGTAAGTCATGAATATACACCTTAATGCAACTCTCTTAATACTTCTATAAACGGTTTGGAGCTTGACAAATGTGGTCACGATGAAATAAGAGCTTAAAAAACTTTTGTTTCCGTGATCTAACATAAAAAGGATGCAGGTTTGGAACAAACATGTCAGTGAATAAAAATGTAAATGTTAGGGTGAAATTTTTATCCAAAAGGTTTTAAAATTAGATTGTGAATGGGACATGACAGAAGATACACCCTGTTAAAGAACACATCTCTTCTGCTCTCCTCCTCTTTCCTTTCTCTTCTTGCTACAAATAAGGGTCTATTCTCCCATAACCTTAACCATTGGAGCAGGATAGCCATCTGTCAATGATATATAGCTTGCAATGTATGTGTGTGACAGTGTTACAGTGAGTTACAACCCTGCCTGTGTGTGTGTGTGTGTGTGTGTCTTCTCCCAGAGAGGCCCCTCTTACAGCTACCCCCTTCGCTGCCATTCTCCATCAGGCTAATAGCAACAGGTGTCGGAGACGGTCCACACCCGCCTTTCTGTAGCCATGACAACTAGCATGTCACGGGGGGACACAGTATCTGACATACACATAGATGTCAGTGCAAACACACCAGCATTCATGCATGCTTTATCACCAGCATGCACACACATGCATCTCTATGGGTACACAAGCAAACTGTAACCTGCGCATGATGGGGAGACATAAAGACAAACATCTGTCCACTGATCTTCAGCATGTCAGATGGCAGAGATCTCACGTCTAAAGCCTGACTCATTCACCTTATGTGATTCGGCTGTCTCCAAATTAGCCTGTTTTGCTCACTCTTTAACCATATAGTGACATTTAAAAAAATATTATTATTATTTGTATGCATTAAGCACAGCAGCAAGATAAAATATTTTTTTAAATACTTTTTTATTACCACAATGCTCTTTTTGTTTAACTATACATACAATTACAAAGAAATGGTACCATTGAATTAAACATGAAGGGCCCTATCATACACCTGGCACAATATGGCGGCAGGCGCAACGCAAGTGTTTTTTGCTAGTTTCAGCAAGATGCAGTTATCATCTTCACGTGCTTGTGTTGTTTACATAGCAAATGCATTTGTGCCCATCTGTTTGCCCATGGGTGTGCATTGCTATTTTGTGGCAACTGAAAACGACTGCGCCATTGACCGACTGCACAGTATTTTTTGTGTTATTTAAAGGGTGCGATAGTGATATGCGCCCATAGGAGGGTGCACAACGCGCGTACACTCTGCTTATTACACACACAGGGACGTGCAGCATCACACAAACCAGCAGCACACAAAACACACAAAATATCCATATTTAACACGTTATAAAGTAAAATATCTAGCTTCCGGCGGACCACCACATTCTGTATTCAACTTATGAAAAAACTGGCACGATGAATGATGTAGGCAGATGCGCAAGCGTTTTGAACTGTGAGAGGCGTTACACTTGTACACTGTTGAATACGGAGGGTGTTCCGCTGGAAGCTATTTTTCTTTATAAAGTTTTAAATATGGATATTTTTCTTTCACAAACCCATCGATTCGCTTCAGAAGGCCTTTATTAACCCCGCGTGGAGTACTTTTATAATGGATGGATGCACTTTTTTGGGCTTCAAATTTCGGGCTGCCATTATAAAGCTTGGATTAGCCAGGACATTTTTAATATAACTCTGATTGTATTCGTCTGAAAGAAGAATGTCATATACAACTAGGATGACTTGAGGGTGAGTACATTTTTATCCCTTTCATTTTCTTGTAAAACACACTACAATAATCTTGTTTACAACTTTGAAAAATAATTTAGTAGAGTTTATACTTTACAATAAGTTACCTAAAATAATGTTATTATTTAAAATTATTTTAATAATTTTATTTAAGTTTAGCTAATTTTTTTAGGTTTTTAATGTATTTTATATTAAATGTAATGATTTTTTATTTTAATTTTTAAAAAAATTTTTTTACCTGATCAATGTGTTTATATTCTACTCAAAATAAAATGCCATATTTCTTTCATTTGTTTTTATTTATGAGATTCATTTAAAAGTCAACAATTGGCTTTGGTTGCAGTGTAAACGATGAAATGATACCTGGATTTTCCACACTTCTGTTATTTCCGCTAATTTTATCGTGTGCATGTTTCAGTAGTGCCTGGCTGGCGTTTTCATATCCCTGAGCTGTGAGAGTCAGGCTGACTTCAGTGGATTTGCCGCTACGGGTTTTATTTCCCAAGGTAACATTGTGTAGCCTGTATTACATCACAGCTTTATCAGTGGTGATGCCATGGGGAACCAAACTCTCTTGTGATAAAGTATGGCTGGGTTTACACACATCACAATGCTGGTAATATGAACAGTAATATGGATCAGTAATATGAACAGATCGTATCGCTCTGTCTGCCTCCGTCAAGTTGTTGCATAATTGTGGGGTCAATCTGACACCTCCTCATATCTGTGTCCTCATCACTGGCTTCATGTAACCGTGCAATCAGTCGCAGTCAGTAGCTCATCTTTCTCTTTCGTTTTCTCTGTCTTATTTTTCTCTCTCTTCCTCTGTTTACCCATCAAAGAGAGTTAAGTTGAATTCATTAAGAGGCCTACCATGTTCTCCCCTATGGTTTATACTCAGTCAAAACACAAAAACAGTTGGAGCCACGTGGTTGGTGCATGTGTTTCAAAAGCAGCAAAACATTGCTCCGTTTGTTTGAGCATGCAGAGCAAAAATGCAATATTGCCTCAAACAGTGATTTGAGTTTGGGGCAAAACTGTTTGTGTGAAGAATGGAAGACAGGAGGACATTTTGGTGCAGAAATTACACTCAACTTTTTCAGTTGTAGAAAAATGGCAACATAAGCATGACACTGCATTTTTTATTTATTTATTTTTTTTTAACTTAAATTTAAGTAATGGTGAATTTCAAGGTAATACATTTAGTTATTTGGTACTGGTTGGGCTTACATGCACTAAAAAATGCTGGGTTAAAAAAACCCAAGTTGGGTTGAAAATGGACTAACCCAGCAATTGGATTGTTTTAACCCAGTAAATGGGTTGTTTTAACCCAGTGATTGGGTTAAATGTTTGCTTAAAACAACCCAATCGCTGGGTTAGTCCATTTTCAACCCAACTTGGGTTGTTTTTAACCCAGCATTTTTTAGAGTGTGTAATTAATTAATTTATTTATTAATTAATTAATTACTTTATTTATTTATTTATTTATTTATTTAATATTTATTTATTTATTTATTTATTTGTTTATTTATTTATTTTCATTTCTGTCTTTTGTATATTTATTTGTATTAATTACTAAATAATTGACTTAAATTTTTGTCACTTGACAGGATGATTTTGATTTGACTTTTAAAACATATTTAAACTTTCTGTGCTTGTTTGTAAATCTGGCACATTTTTACAGTAATGGACAAAAATAAATAAAATCAGGAAAGTACATACTTTTAGTACATAGTAGAATCATGTCAATCGGTATTTAGCTCTTTTTAGCTACCTCACGTTGACTATTTTATAAGCTGAATGGGTTTAACCGTTTTATTAGCTTTTTAAGAGTTAAAATATTCAGTCAGACATGTTGAAGAGATGCTGATAATTATAATCATGTCTTTTGTCAAACATTTGAATAATAGACCTTATTCAGAGCAGCGCCCGCCACCATGACAGATATGAAAGCGAGGCTGTGAGGGATAGATTGACCGTGTTTTCAATAGCATCCATCCTAGATTAATCCTAAATGCATCCATCCTTCTAATTTTTCTATTTTTGTTTACTGAAATTTCTTGGAAAGATTGAAAAGATTTTTGCAGTGTTTTGTCAGCAGAACAATCCAAAAATACAGTAAATGACCACTACAAACCACTAAAGAGATGTATATCTATCCCTCATTGCCTCGCTTTCATGCACGTTAAAAGATGCCGCTTCTGAGAATAAGGTCTATAGGAAGCATTTATTTTCTGAACAGCCACAGAAGAAAGAATCATATTGACAAAAACCTCACATTTGGTATAAAACATTCTCTTCTTTTATGGAGTACACTGAATCTGACCTCAGATTTTTGGATTAGGGATTGGCAACAGTTCACTGAGTCCAGTGTCTGTTTGACAAAAAGGAATTTTTAGTATCCGTCCTGCAGGAGCCCACACAAGCCCCATCTCTTTTATGATACATTATGACCACTGCTGTGTTTTAATCACTTGGATAGATCCCAATATTCACCTCCCTTTGCTGCTAATCTTCACCCCGTGGTTAATTGGTAACTCAATCCGGCTGGATGACTTGGACTGTCGCCCCCAAACGACCGTGCCTTTCTTTGTGCTTATTTAAATAACACCATATTGCTAATTGATTTCATGTCGGTGCATTAGCAGGCTGTTGCAGAGACCCTGGCTGATCCTTGACGCCATTTAATATTTTACGATCACACTCCGCTTTTAATTTTAGCACCCTTCATTCACGCATGGCTCATTTTGTTTTTGTGCACCGACTCGGTGAAACCTTTCATACGAGCAGATGTGCTTGCTTCAGATAAGTGCGCTTCAGCATCATCTACAATGGCTAGCGCTGCCTTCTCAAACAAATGGGGGATCATTTGATTGCCATTTCATAAAGTATTGTGCTCTGTAATGATGCCTGAAGGCTTTATGAACGTATAAATTAGTAAGCGGACTAGTTGAGCAGTTAATGTCGGGCCAGGTGAATGCCCTCTGTCCTTTATGCAGGTGGAAACCAAAGATGGCTTTTCCGAATAACCCGCAGCCCTCAATGGGGCCTCTATTGCTCGCTCCTTTATTGCAGTGAGACTGAGAGGACAGACCTCAGGAACAGACTGCTGGTTTCAGATGGTTGACCAGTGATTCTCATCAGTCACAGACAGGCTTGTGTTTTCGCCAGTATTGTGACACAAGAAGTCGTGTTTTTTTTAAATGGATGATTTAAGTTTTAATCTTCCAAATTTTGTTGGTCAGAAGTTGCTTTTTTATTGTTTAGAAGATGTAGTGGAATTAGGAATTATGTTTCAGATGTTCCACAATATTCTCACATGGACATTTTTATATGGAAATGTCCATATAAAAACAGACAGTGGGCAATTGTTGGCATACAGACGGAATATAAAGCTATAAAATAAACGTGGATAGCTCATTTTGTATTTGTGAGAAATGTCATTTATAAATGTCTTTTGATTTGTTTTTTATGTTTATTAATATTTATTGATTTCTATATAATAAAAAAAAAAAGATGTATCTTTTATTCATTTTTAAATAACTTTTTTTTACAGTCAGAAGCATCTGACTTTAGATAAAAAGTCTCCATTTGCAATCAATTTCATTTAATTTCTATCCAGGAGGACAAATGAGACATTAAAGATCTCAACAAAAACTTTTCCCTGTTTTTCCCTGTGTTTTGTTTACTTTTGATTTGTTCATTTGAATTTTGAAATGCAATTTACTGTATTGTTCCAAAGATTGGACATGCATCTGAAAAAATGGGGTCATCTTATATTCAGGGTCTAGACTTTTACATGTCAATAATACACCCGCAACTATAGGGAGCGCCAAATGCGTGTAAACGAGTGTTCCGCACAGGACTGATAAATGCAGTCATCAAACAGCCCAAAAGAAGTCTTAAAAATGCTGACAGTCAAAGAAAAGCTTACTGCAGTCCTAAAAGCAGCTGCTTCGAAGAAATTGACAGGCAAGTGTGCCAGTATGTAGCCAAAAAAAGAAATGAGGGGATGCCCATAACCAGAGCCACCATCCAGCTGAAGGCAATGGATCTCACCAAAGACCTGAACATACCCAGGACCATCATTTCTTATTTCAGCCACGTACTGACACTTTTGCCTGTCAGTGTCTTTGAAGCGGCCACTGTGATGCAGTGTAAGAACAAATCTTGTCCAGCGCTTGCCCCCTGACTTCAGGGAGAAACTGCTGTCTTTTCAGCACTGTGATCGGCCTACATCTGTCATATGCCAACATCTGTGTAAAAAAGGCGAGGTGAGGAGTCAGTCATTTGAAAAACAGTAGGCGAAAATTACCTGGCTGACCTACTCATTCCAGCGAGATTCTGAAGTGTGCATATGATGGACACTTTACTATCCCATGAGGCCACAGGCCACGATGTGTACTTTCCTGTTTTCCTGTCAACTCTGTCTTTTATCTCTTAATTGAATGGTTGCTTAGCAGCAGTCAAACGTCTTTTGGAAAGAACTCCGTGACAGTGGCTTGTCTTTTCCATTGGTCCTCATGATACATTGATTGTCATAGGGTTTATTTGCACAGGTACGATTAAACCAAAGCACCCAGGGACTCCAGCGAGAAAAGTAATTAATAGACCAGTGGAAGGTGAATGTCTTTCTACCCTGCAGTGCATGTATGTGCCTGTTAAGTTTCATAACGACATAGAGCTTTTCATGTCTGAAGGTCTAACTATATGTTAAAGATCATTGACCATTTTCACATCAACTCTATTAGACCGTTTATCCAGTGGTGGCATTACACGAGAACATACAGTAGGTGTACAGTACTGGCCTTTATCAATAGCAGGGACCATTTCAGGTGAGTGGAACCTGATCAGTGACCCAGTACTGATTACAGTGCGTCATTCTCTCATGCCACGTAAACTATACTGGCACTGGTATCTTAAGAACATTAGGACTGGCCAAGCTGCCACTCTACAGCTGTCACTGTGTGAATGATGAGATAACATAAACTCATGTACCATATGGCTGAGAGCACGATCACTGCACCCATCGTAAGTAAAACCCTCAGGAAAAAACGCACATGGTGCATGTACATCACGCATCTGACTCATGTGCTTTCTTATTCTTGGAGATTTCCTTAAGTGACATAGAAGACAGCGACTGGCAATAAGCTAAGTAAGTAGCTAAAGAAATGTGCAGATATACAGTACAGTGCACACTACCATCCAAAAGTTATGGTGTCTCTTTTGCTCACCAAGTTTGCATTTATTTAGACAAAAATACAGTAAAAACGGTACAATTGTTAAATATTATTACGATTCAAAATAAGTGTGATAAGGCCCTGACTGGACCCCAAGGTGTAAACACAGGAGCGATGTTGGCATCCAAAAAGCTGTTTATTAAAGCGGATGTGCAAATAAATATGTTTAAGAGAAATAAAACCAGTCTAAAAAATAGACAGTACATCGTTCCTTTTTCATATTTCATCTATTGAGGAGAGTTACAGTGAGCTCAAGAAGCACTACAATAGAGTAGTGCAGGGACGACGTCACTTTGTAGGTTAGCATCACACTGGTTCCCTCGAGAAAAACCTAATGAGGATTTTCCCATAGGCTTTTGGATTATCGCTAAAAACAAGCTCTCTGATCAACAAAAGTTTATAATACTTCATCAAGATCACAGATGAACACAACTTTTATGAATTTTGAAGTCCGAATGCAGTCGCCAGAAGTAAAAAGCTAAAGGTAGGCTATAAACGGACTACACCGCGGTCCTACGTATTCAGCTTCCGACAACTCTTCCAGTTTTTATCTAAAAACATTTTCCCAGAACGTTTGAGTTAGATTAGTTTATGAGCACAATTATAAGCATAATGAGACTGTAAAAGTGGACTGAGCCTTTGTAGTCCCATTTAGCCACTTGTTAGCAACTTCCTTTTTCAAGACACATAACAGCTTAAAAAAATCACTAGTGGGGTAATCCTGATGTATTTTGTTGTAGAATAAAATGTGAAAGTATCTTGATCTTGTGTTCACCAAAGACCTTATTTCAGCCATTTAACCAAAACTCCATTCAAAAAACCCATTGACTTTGGGACGAGGGAACCGGAAGTGCTAAAATGCTAACTTGCTTCTGCGTTTTGGCCTACAAAGTGATGTCATACCTTCACCACTCTATAACCTTGTTCAAATTCTCTCAAAAACCATGATCTGTCCTCCAATCCCCCTTCCACTATTGACGGCTACCTTAAATACACATTTTCCAGCTTACTAATTGGAGTGTACACTTTTCTTTTTTTTTTTTTTTTTTTTTTTAATATGCTCTTGCTTTACCATGATTAATAAATACACAAAATGATTAAGAATAAGAGTTAAAACAAGTCAGTAAGTACAATAAATAGGACAGATAAAACATTTCCATAAATCGCTCAAATGAGCGCTCCCCTACAGTTGGCGCTTTCTTTAAGGCCACTCCCACTCAGCTAAAACAAGAAATATAAAATAGTAAACCCCAAATGCATGGGAACTGTAAGAACACAGTAAAAACAGTGATGGAAGACAACTTCAAGGTGTCTCCATCACAAATGGATGGTAGTGTATATCTCTCTCTCCCTGTGTTTGTCTTTGAAATAAACATAATGTAAGACATAAATGTAAAACTGTACATTAACAGTTTGTTCAATCCCTTGGACAAATGCAATGAGGCATGACCTTGTCCTGAGCTTGTCCTTTTCACCTCTTCTCCACCTTTCTATCGTTCGTTTCCTCCCCCAGTCTTTTCTCCTTCCTCTGTTTGTAGAGAACGTCTGTATGTTTGCATTGTGCGCCGCTGTAATTGGGCTCTTTTAAAAGTCAGATCTCCTCTGCTGCATTTCAATTGCAAGGCTTCAAAGAGAAGCTGTGTTTGTGTGCTTGAACGGGCCATCAAACGATATGGGTGTGTTTTCACAAGCCCCGACTGATTAAAACATTGGCTTCCAGATCCCGTAGGGCTCTTGAAGCAACAAGATTCAGCGTTTTGGTTGCATCTGGGACCATCCATGGGCTCCTTGGAATGGCGTTGACCTCTATCAGGACCATTTTTTCTGAAATGTAAATGTGAAAATGGAAACTAATTTAGGTTTGGTGTCTTCCATCATGATGCCTCCTGCTTTTAAGCCACTATAGCTGTTTCTTTCATGTGGACCCATTATGATATTTCTATTTAGAGGTGTTTTTTAGTAAATGGCCTTAGTAGTTAATGTGAGGTGATGGCTAGCTGTTATTACCAGTACAGCGTGTTGTCAGGTGGCGAGTAAAAGGCTAAAATGGTTTTGATATACACTCAGTATATGCAGAGCATATAAAAGCTTAAAACATGTAACCAGATGTAATACTCTTATTCATGTTTTTCTTTTCCTCCTTTTCAGATGGTGGTGTTAATGGACCCCATGGAAGATCCAGATGATATTCTTCGAGCTCATCGGTCCAGAGAGAAGACTTATATGTTTGATGTGGCCTTCGATTATTCCGCCACGCAGGCAAGCCTGTTCTGTATTTTTTTTTTTTTTTTTTTTTGTCTGTGTATATTTGTGTACACTCACCTAAAGGATTATTAGGAACACCATACTAATACTGTGTTTGACCCCCTTTCGCCTTCAGAACTGCCTTAATTCTACGTGGCATTGATTCAACAAGGTGCTGAAAGCATTCTTTAGAAATGTTGACACATATTGATAGGATAGCATCTTGCAGTTGGAGATTTGTGGGATGCACATGCAGGGCACAAAGCTCCCGTTCCACCACATCCCAAAGATGCTCTATTGGGTTGAGATCTGGTGACTGTGGGGGCCATTTTAGTACAGTGAACTCATTGTCATGTTCAAGAAACCCATTTGAAATGATTCGAGCTTTGTGACATGGTGCATTATCCTGCTGGAAGTAGCCATCAGAGAATGGGTACATGGTGGTCATAAAGGGATGGATATGGTCAGAAACAATGCTCAGGTAGGCCGTGGCATTTAAACGATGCCCAATTGGCACCAATGGGCCTAAAGTGTGCCAAGAAAACATCCCCCACACCATTACACCACCACCACCAGCAGCCTGCACAGTGGTAACAAGGCATGATGGATCCATGTTCTCATTCTGTTTACGCCAAATTCTGACTCTACCATCTGAATGTCTCAACAGAAATCGAGACTCATCAGACCAGGCAACATTTTTCCAGTCTTCAACTGTCCAATTTTGGTGAGCTCGTGCAAATTGTAGCCTCTTTTTCCTATTTGTAGTGGAGATGAGTGGTACCCGGTGGGGTCTTCTGCTGTTGTAGCCCATCCGCCTCAAGGTTGTGCGTGTTGTGGCTTCACAAATGCTTTGCTGCATACCTCAGTTGTAACGAGTGGTTATTTCCGCCCATAGGACTGCCGCATACTGGATGTTTTTCCCTTTTCACATCATTCTTTGTAAACCCTAGAAATGGTTGTGCGTGAAAATCCCAGTAACTGAGCAGATTGTGAAATACTCAGACCAACCCGTCTGGCACCAACAACCATGCCATGCTCAAAATTGCTTAAATCACCTTTCTTTCCCATTCTGACATTCAGCTTGGAGTTCAGGAGATTGTCTTGACCAGGACCACACCCCTAAATGCATTGAAGCAACTGCCATGTGATTGGTTGATTAGATAATTGCATTAATGAGAAATTGAACAGGTGCTCCTAATAATCCTTTAGGTGAGTGTATATACTAGTGTTGTTACGAAACACTTATTTCACAAGACGAGACACGAGATTGGGTTCACAAGAATGAGACGAGACAAGATTTTTACCTAGTATTTTTAAGAATCCTCGATGAAATGTTGTTTGCAGGTGCATTTGAAATCTTGAGTTTTTAATTTGAAAGTTAAGTTTTAACTTATCATCTTTGTAATGAATGTCATTTCAGTTCTACTTTCTGAGTATGAATTATCATATGCAGTAAAAGATAACAAGCACTGTAAAGGACAACAAGCACTGTAAACTAACTGGCTTCTCTCCTGTATGATTGTCTCTTCAGACCTTAGAACTGCACATGAGCTTTTTTCAACTGAACTCCTTCTCACAAACTGATCATAGATATTAAGTGCAAACAATATCCATAATCAAAGTACTCAATATTCAAAGGTTACAACTAGATAGCTTTCATATTGGGAGAAATTTGCATTCATCAGAGAGTCGCTTTCAAACAGCAGTAATGTATTGATATAGCGTTTGAATGCACGCCATTTAGTTTCACTTTCACTTTCAATTTCGTGAACGTGCGATCTCTGTCTGTGAATAGCGGTGGTTCTGAACGCGCATTTTAAAATATAAGACATTTGTCTGACGCTTCTGTTGCAGAACGAATCCTCCGCCACTCCGCCATCCGGTCCAGTCCATTAATATATAACACGCACTCATAACCTGAGTGCTTCACTAACACGTAACACACACTCATAACACATGCTCAATGTCTTCTCGTCAGGTGATCAGCGCAATATGGCTGACTCGAACAGCTCGTTCTGGATGAGCTGATGGAATTGAAGCAACCGTTATCCACCTGAATTAAACTGTTTGTAATTCTATCAAAAGCAAAACTTGAGTGGAGGTGTAATGTAAACGTAGCGTTGGCATATTCTATCCTAACTTCACCCTCACACTCCGTCATGACCAGGTCATGACAATATGACGCGAGACAGCTTTTCACCTCGACGAGAAATCTCGTCACACCCCTAGTATAGTTTCAAAAATGTGTGTATGCCTCTATGTGCATTTTTAGCCTCTGTTAAACATGTTTTAACATTTTAAATATATTTTCTTTAGGACGAGGTCTACAGATCCACCACTAAAGGCTTGATTGAAGGTCTCATATCAGGCTATAATGCCACTGTTTTTGCCTACGGACCCACAGGTCAGTATCCAGTCATACCTTAGGCTAAGCAATATTTATTTTTCACTATATATTCTATGTATAGAAACATCCTAACTCAGAATCCTATCTGTTCTGGAAAGGGGGTGGGGAGCAGCAGCTCATTTGCATTTAAAGGTACACACATTAAAACTCCCACACCCAAAGTGTAAGCAAATTGGACAAATCGGACACCAGAGACTTACATTACATCTTGACTTATATTGATATTATATTGCTTAGGTTCTTTTCCATGAATCGGTTTGAATCTCTGATTCAGTGATTTGTTTGTGTACTCATTCAAATATATTCAGGGAGGTGGCTGTTTTAATTTTTTTGGATGGATGGATGGTTAAATAAATAAATAAAGTGGTTTATTAATATATTGTTATATTGGAGCACTGAGGATAGCAAACTGCTGAAACGTCTGCTCATGCTCCTCTGTTTTTAACTCACTTGCACTTTGCACATTATTTCACCATGCAATTGACATAATACATTTTGTATTTTCCTGTTTGCTGTATTAATGTGTGTTGGTATATCCCACATATCTTTATGCCTGTCAATTAAATGGTTATTTCACCCAAAAATAAAAATCATGTCATTCCAAACCTGTAAAACCTTCGTTCATCTCCGGAACACAGATTAAGATATTTTTTATGAAATCTGAGAGCTCTGTGACCCCTCCATAGACAGCAATAATTACCACTTTCAAGGCCCAGAAAGGTAGGAAAGACATTGTAAAAATAGACTCCAGTGTTTCAACCTTAATTTTATGAAGTGACGAGAATACTTTTTGTGCACAAAAACAAACAAAAATAACGACTTTATTCAACAATTTCATGCTGGCCTATGCCAGTCTCCAACGCAGTTTACGTTGTAAAAACAGTGCAGCTCCTGCATCATCATTCTCGTCACTTCATAACATTAAGGTTGAACCACTGGAGTCACATGGACTATTTTAACGATGACTTTCCTACCTTTCTGGGCCTTGAAAGTGATAATTATTGCTGTCTATGGAGGGGTCAGAGAGTTATCTTAGAGAATATCTTCATTTTTGTTCGAAGATGAACGAAGGTCTTGCGGGTTTGGAATGACATGAGGGTGAGTAATTAATGACAGAATGGGTAATTAACCCTTTAAGTTAACTAGATTATCTTCATTTTATATATATAACTAACCCTTTAAGTTATAGCTATATATTATATATATATATATATATATATATATATATATATATATATATATATATATATAATATAATATAATATAATATAAATAAAAATATAAAAATTATGTTATTGTTGTTTTGTTCTTACACTCAAATGACATCCACAGTGGCCATATGGCCAAAGTAGTAAAAATCACAGACACTCGGGCACGACTAGGACACACAGATTATCATCCTGATCTTCTTTCCTCCTGCTTAAGGAACAGCTTCAATCAACAAAGTCTTATGCCACAAAAGACCACTCTGCCAGTGCTAACTATAGCACATAATGATTTATTGATGTTTCCAAATATGATTTATATGTATTATATGTTCACCTAGCTTACTGAATTCTATGACAGGTGTCAAGAACGTATTATTAGGTAATATTTCACCCCAAAATACATTAAGTGCCTTTTCTATGCTTCTTTGAATTGAATAAAAGTTCATTCCTGGAAAGCAGCCGTCTGTGTGGTTCTAGTGTGCTCTAATCTGTCCTCAGAGTGACTCTTACTGACTGTTCCTGTCTGTGGCCGTGGCTATATAAAGCTGTGCTCAGCCTGACGGGATAAAAGCCACCTGTAAACATTGTTTCACTCACTGTGACTCATCTCACACCTGTGCCTTGTTTATGTCATGCTGATGAACATATGCTAATTATCTACAATTATTTTACTTTTAAAAAAAGTCACAGACCCCATGAAATGAAAAAAAAGGAAGCTAAAAGCAAGTAATAAAATGCAACTAATTAATAATAGGCTATGTTTGATGTTTAAGCACATTTTATTTATTTATTTGTAGCATGTTAAACAATTTTAGTATTATATTGAGTCACTATTTTATGATTTTTATATTATTCATTTTATTTTATGATGGTAAATTGTGGTCCTATTAAGCATATGTTTGTGTGTACAGGTTGTGGGAAGACTTACACTATGCTGGGAACAGACCGAGAACCTGGTATCTACGTTCGCACATTAAACGACCTGTTCAAAGCCATCGAAGAAACCAGCGATGACATGCAGTACAGCGTCTCAATGTCCTATTTGGAGGTGAGATCTTCATTTGCTTGCTAATTAGGATTTAAGCAACCACTTTTTTGTTTTTTTTTGCTCCAATATCACCTGGAGGTTCGATACAGACCGTGTAAAGATACCGTCACCCTACTCCCATGCTAAATAAATGCACATAGTAAAGTAAATTGCCCTCATTCAGTTTTAAACATTTTAAAAAAGGGTAACGGCTTAAGTGTTATGTGATAAGATAATCATCAGGCCCGTGAGGAGCGACTGAAAGCACGTCTGTTTATCAGCTCTGTTTGCATGAGGGAGGGGTAATCTTGTCAGCTTAGCGACTATCTCAGCATCTTTGATTACGGTGATGTTGTATTGATACAAGAAAGCTTGTTCCTCTACTGAGTTGTGATGGACTTGTTTACTCAACAAATACATGCATCCTTGATCCCCTACTTTGCTAGCCTAGAAACAAATCACTATGCTTTAATGTGACTGTCCAAATAATGAATAGATCTATTATTGACGACTCTTTGTCACATTTAAAAGCCTCTATCTGTCTGGAAGTATTCCTGAGCCCACGTTGTGATTTCCATTACAGTAGCATTCCTGTATGTGATGCAGTGCCGTCTAAGGGCCCGAAGATCACGGGCATCCAGTATGGTTTTCCGGCCTTGACCCTTACGCACAGAGATTGTTCCAGATTCTCTGAATCTTTGGATGATATTATGCACTGTAGATGATGATAACTTCAAACTCTTTGCAATTTTTCTCTGAGAAACTCCTTTCTGATATTGCTCCAGTATTTTTGGCCGCAGCATTGGGGGAATTGGTGATCCTCTGCCCATCTTGACTTCTGAGAGACACTGCCACTCTGAGAGGCTCTTTTTATACCCAATCATGTTGCCAATTGACCTAATAAGTTGCAAATTGGTCCTCCAGCTGTTCCTTATACACTCACCTAAAGGATTATTAGGAACACCATACTAATACTGTGTTTGACCCACTTTCGCCTTCAGAACTGCCTTAATTCTACGTGGCATTGATTCAACAAGGTGCTGAAAGCATTCTTTAGAAATGTTGGCCCATACTGATAGGATAGCATCTTGCAGTTGATGGAGATTTCGTGGGTTGCACATCCAGGGCACGAAGCTCCCATTCCACCACATCCCAAAGATGCTCTATTGGGTTGAGATCTGGTGACTGTGGGGGCCATTTTAGTACAGTGAACTCATTGTCATGTTCAAGAAACCAATTTGAAATGATTCGAGCTTTGTGACATGGTGCATTATCCTGCTGGAAGTAGCCATCAGAGAATGGGTACATGGTGGTCATAAAGGGATGGACATGGTCAGAAACAATGCTCAGGTAGGCCGTGCCATTTAAACGATGCCCAGTTGGCACTAAGGGGCCTAAAGTGTGGCAAGAAAACATCCCCCACACCATTATACCACCACCACCAGCCTGCACAGTGGTAACAAGGCATGATGGATCCATGTTCTCATTCTGTTCACGCCAAATTCTGACTCTACCATCTGAATGTCTCAACAGAAATCGAGACTCATCAGACCAGGCAACATTTTTCCAGTCTTCAACTGTCCAATTTTGGTGAGCTTGTGCAAATTGTAGCCTCTTTTTCCTGTGGAGATGAGTGGTACCCAGTGGGGTCTTCTGCTGTTGTAGCCCATCCGCCTCAAGGTTGTGCGTGTTGTGGCTTCACAAATGCTTTGCTGCATACCTCGGTTGTAACGAGTGGTTATTTCAGTTAAAGTTGCTCTTCTATCAGCTTGAATCAGTTGGCCCATTCCCCTCTGACCTCTAGCATCAACAAGGCATTTTCGCCCACAGGACTGCCGCATACTGGATGTTTTTCCCTTTTCACACCATTCTTTGTAAACCCTAGAAATGGTTGTGCGTGAAAATCCCAGTAACTGAGCAGATTGTGAAATACTCAGACCGGCCCGTCTGGCACCAACAACCATGCCACACTCAAAATTGCTTAAATCACCTTTCTTTCCCATTCCACATTCAGTTTGGAGTTCAGGAGATTGTCTTGACCAGGATGACACCCCTAAATGCATTGAAGCAACTGCCATGTGATTGGTTGATTAGATAATTGCATTAATGAGAAATTAAACAGGTGTTCCTAATAATCCTTTAGGTGAGTGTATGTACATTTAACTTTTCCGGCCTCTTATTGCTACCTGTCCCAACTTTTTTGGAATGTGTAGCTCTCATGAAATCCAAAATGAGCTAATATTTGGCATGACATTTCAAAATGTCTCACTTTCAACATTTGATATGTTATCTATATTCTTGTAAATAAAATATAAGTTTATGAGATTTTTAAATTATTGCATTCTTTTTTAGTCACAATTTGTACATTGTCCCAACTTTTTTGGGATTGGGTTTGTAGTTTTTTTAACGCCAAAAGAGGGCTTGCACTGGCAGTCAGTCAACTGGGTTTCTACCAAAGACCAGAATTGATAATTGAACACTGTGTGCATGGATATTGTTGCACTTTCACCATTGTAAAGGTAAAATAACACATTGTCAAGCATCAGTGTCAAACACTAGAGAAATGCTGCAGAACTTTGATTGACAAAATGGGCAATGAGATTGTCGAGAAAATATGTGAGACAGTGAGAGGTGAGAAAAAAGACACTGAGAATTGAAGTGATGCTCCTGTCAGCTCGAATATGTGATCTCAAATGCACATGCATCAGCTGTCAAAAACAGGACTTTGAAGGCTAAACTGGAGTGCTGGGAGATAAAACTGCAAAAAAGATTTACAATGAAGGAGGTACTCAAGTCATATCTAGAGACCAGAATATATAGACTTGAGATTGAGCTCTTTTGACTTAACCACACAGCAACACCCTAGCAACCACACAGCAACATGGCAATCACTCAGAATTCCTAGTAACTGCATTGGGAGCAATTCACTACACTACAATAAACATTTCACTTAATTAAAATGATAATTTTATCAGAAATATATTTTCAAATAAAACTGCATGCACTCGCGCACACACAAACTTGCTCAAGTATCTTTACATACACACATAAACACAGAGCACTGTTTGACTTCTTTAGGTTAAAGGGGTGTTTGGGATGTGCAGACCTATGAGTAAGCCACTCCGTCCACACAGGGAAATAGCAACCTTCAGTAAATAGCACAATGCTCTCCTGTCCTCCGCTTTTCTTACACCTTCACATTAAAACTCCTGTTTACTTTGGGCTGTCCAAATGCTCAAGAGGATGCTTCCCTGGAGAAAACGCGTTTTTATTCTCGGCTTCTGTGGTTTAGGTTCCGACCTCCCAGTTTATCCTTTCACTTTTTTTTCTTTCCGTCCATCTACATCTATAGCAGGTCTTCTACTCTTCCTCTGTCAATGGCTTCTTTTCATACCATCAGCGTCACCCTAAAATTATCACATGCTTACGGCACATCACAGTGACCTCACTGACAGTAATGAAATATTACGTTCGGGGCGATTTAATTTGAGAGCTTTTGAGGCGACCACAGATGGTGCTCAGGATGTGGCCTTGTTCTAAACCGGGTTGAATGAAGCTTATTGAAATATTCTGAAATATTAAATCCCACATTCATCTCTCCACTAGCAACCTGAAAGTACTGTATATGACTGTTTATGCAACAGATTCTGGATTTTAATTTTTTTTATTAAACATTCAAATGTGTGGATTACTTAATTTATTGTTGGTTTAAGGAAAAAAATCTACTCATTAGCTTTTTTTTGCGATGAAAACCTAATGTGGTAACTAGTTCAGACCATTCACTTATGCGTCATGATCCCGCTGTGTAATAAATGTTCAATAATTCACTGGTCTTTTGTCAATAATTCCTTTAAAATTTCACAAATTATAGCATTTCTCCATGTGCTCTGCTACAGCATGGTTCTAGCAATGGAAAGGTCACAGATGGCACATTCTGATATTTATGCACGTCAAGTCAGCTCAGATAAAAGCATCTGTCAGATGCATGAATGTAAATGTCAAGCGCATTAATGTTCATGCATAAACAATGGTGGCAATCTTGAAATATAAGCGTGGTCTTTACTCTTGTGTTTCAGATCTACAATGAGATGATAAGAGACTTGCTGAATCCATCATCTGGGTTCCTGGACCTGAGAGAGGACTCAAAGGGAGAAATACAGGTCGCAGGAATCACAGAAGTCTCCACTCTTAATGCAAGAGAGGTTAGTTAGACACATTATTGTGATCCCATGTTATGTTACAAGCATTTTGATAAATGTGATTTTTGATGATTAATGTTGATGATAACTTTTTAAATGTAAATAAATACTGATACAATAGTCAATTCTTATTACATTAATTTCCCCAAAACGTGTAATTTTTTTTTTTTTTTTTTTTTAAAGTACTTTTTCTCACCTTTAGTTGGCTGAGATTAATAATTAATAATGAAATTACTACTCTGATACATTGAAAAAATAACTCTGGTATTCTCTGTTCTTATTTCTTATGAAATGCATATTACCCTCAACTTTGTCCTAATGAAGTAATATTTTAAATAGTTCAATAGTTTGGGGTCAGTAAGTTTTATTTTTTTATTTTTTCAGCAAGTTTGTGTTAAATTGATCAAAAGTGACAGTAAGGACATTTATAATGTTGCAAATATTTCAATTTTAGTTTTGCATTATGGTTTTGACAAAAAGCAGCACAACTGTTTTCAAAATTTATAATAAGAATACATTTTCCTTGATCACTAAATTAGCATTTTCAGCATCATTCTCTGAAGGATCATGTGACACTGAAGAGTAATGATGCTGAAAATGTTGCCATCACAGGATATAAAACTAGAAAACAGCTATTTTAAATTGTAATAACATTTCACAATATTACTGTTTTTACTGTATTTTTCATCAAATAAATTCATCTTGGTTAAAAAAAAAAATCTTGCCGAGAATGCTGACCCAAACTTTTGAAAGGTACTGTGTATAAATGTAGTTTTCTCTTTTTTTTTCCTCGCTCAGATCATGGAGTTGTTAGTGAAAGGAAACAAGCAGAGAACTCAAGAGCCGACAGCAGCCAATCAGACGTCTTCTCGCTCTCACGCTGTGCTGCAGGTGGTCGTGCGACAACAGAGCCGATGTCGAGACATCCTGCAGGAAGTGCGATTTGCACGACTCTTCATGATCGATTTGGCAGGGTCTGAACGGGCTTCACAGGTAAGATGTGTTTGTGTGTGAGGAGGTGGGATATTTGTATGTGCGAGGCATAAAAGTCTATTCATCATTCAGACGTTGCGTAAAAGCGCAGTTGGTGGGCTCAGACGTATGTCCATAAATTTGATAACCATTAACATCAAAGCCACCAATATTTCTTCTTCCATAAAAGCTGGCACAGTTGGCCTCAGATATATTCAGAGTCATAAATCAGCCAGTGACGAGGGAACAATTCCAAGAGTGATTTAACTATTGGTGATAAACTTGGAGGGAAAATTAAGCTGTCTAAAATGAAATTATTTGTTCCTTATTAAAATACATTATGATGCATGAGGCACCTGTCCACTCAGGAGTTTTTGATGAAAGATGTGTGAATCATGTTTTATATTAAAGTGTAATTTCCACTCACAGCATGCGACTGGAGGATATTACATGAGAGAACACATTTAGAGAGCATGCCATGTAATGCTATGGAAACGGTTAAAAATCACTCAGGCACCCTGTGGGTTTAAACATGCATGTGACAGGCACAAAAGCAGATCACGTTGTTTCTGGTTATGGGGTATTGTTGCTCAGAAACATGAGTGGTTGTTTGTTCTATATTGATGAGGAAGACAAGCCTGTTGCACAACTATTCAGAGACATACGATAGCGCCCCCTGCTGGATGCTTTAACAGACTTCCCAACCCACATGTAGATGGTCAGTTTAACATCTTGCAATAACTACTGTTTCTATTTTCAGACACAGAACAGAGGTCAGAGGTTAAAAGAGGGCGCTCATATCAACCGTTCTCTGCTCGCTCTGGGGAACTGCATCAATGCTTTGAGTGAGAAGAATGGCAACAAATACGTCAACTACAGAGACAGCAAGCTCACACGATTGCTCAAGGTACAGCTATATGATTCTTCATGAGCAGAGATGCTCATGGGTTATTTTTCTTGTTGTCTTACGGGGGTTTTCACATGTCTGCAGGATTCTCTAGGAGGAAACAGTCGGACGGTGATGATTGCTCACATAAGCCCTGCATCTCTAGCCTTCGAGGATTCACGGAATACCCTGACTTATGCCGACCGTGCCAAAAGCATCCGCACAAGGGTTAGTTTAACACATGATAAAACAATGGACAACCTAACAACCTACTTGCACTACTGTTTTAAAGTTTGGGGTCAGTAAATATATATATATATATATATATATATATATATATATATATATATATATATATATATATATATATATATATATATATATATATATATATATATTTATTTATTTTTTTTGAAGAAATGTACTTCTATTCCTCAAGGATGCACTAAATTGATCAAAAGTGACTGTTAATACCTTTACATTGTTAAAAATGTACAAGAAATGTTTCTTGAGCAGCAAATCAGCATATTAGAATAATTTCAGTGACACTGAAGACTGGAGTAATGCCATTACAGGAATAAATTACATTTAACAATATATTAAAATAAAAATTGTTATTTCAAATTGTAACATTACACACACACACACAGACGTTTGTGCACCTATCATTATGAGGGCATTCCATAGATGTAATGTATCCCCCTACACTACCCCTACCCCTAAACCATTAATAAAACATTGTTTAGTATGTTTTTAAAGCTATTTCTATTATGAGGACACAGGAAATGTTCTCATAAACCACGTTTACGTTGTAATACCAGTGTAATACCCATGTCATTATACAAAATTGTGTCCTCATAAATCACACACACACACACACACACACACACACACACACACACACACACACACACACACACACACACACACACACACACACACACACACTCTTTCCCAGTCTTAGGTATCAACAGGTGGTTAACACACAATAACAAGAAGCAGGAAGAGAAACAGAACAGTTGACAGACAATAAAGAGCAAAAATAATGGGGTTTTAAATTACAGCAATAATCCTTTTGGTGTTGTTTTTAACATCGCTGATGCAGTTGATTCTCAGTGTTTGTAATTGAGATTGACGGGAGTGAAGGTGAAAAGTGAACAACACACGGCAGGGCATACATACACAAATACACACATCCATGCCACTCATGGACTGTTGTGTTAAAGCTTGTGTTAGTCTGCCGAAGACTGTTGTTTTAGTTTTTTTTTTTGTGACACATTTTGCGTTTGATTTGATTGAGTTTGATGATTGTTATAATTTACTCTTCTTTTGCAGGTAAAGAGAAACCTGTTGAATGTGTCCTATCACATCGCCCAGTACACCAGCATCATCTCTGACCTGCGCAGCGAGATTCAGCGGCTGAAGAAGAAGATAGCAGACCAGGCCAGTAGACAGCTCAACCCGGACAGAACAGACATCCGCCATGTTCAAGGTAACACCGGAAGTGATATTTACCATTGATGCCTATTCTATTCTATTCTATTCTATTCTATTCTATTCTATTCTATTCTATTCTATTCTATTTCTATTCTATTCTATTCTATTCTATGGTTGATTCTGGTCTTCTCTGTTCTAATAAATTATTTTCCATTCAGTTAGATTAGATATTGTGATTAAATTCTATTTTCTGTTCCGATTATTTTCTGCTTGATTATATTATTATTAATATTATTATTATTTATTATGTTATATTCTAGTGCAATAGATTATTTTCTAAATGATTCTATTCTTTTAGATGATTTTCTGTTTGATTTTTGATTCTTTTTTATTGATTCTGTTCTGATAGATTTTCTTTTTTTTTTTTATTGATTCTGGTCTATTCTATTCTAATAGATTATTTTATTTTCTGTTTGATTAAATTATTTGCTGTTTAATTATATTCTTTTTCTAAGTGATTTTATTCTTTTAGATTATTTTTTCCTTGATTTTTGATTATGATTCTGTTTTATTATGTTCTAATCATTTATTTTATGTTTGGTTAAATTCTTTTTTTAATCTGTTCTGTTCTATTTCTATTTGGTTTGACTAGATTCGAAATGATTATTTTCAGTTTGATTAGATTCTATTCTGTTCTGTTACATTTATTCACTGTTCTTTTTTAAGTTAGATGAGTAATCTCACTCATTATTGTTCTCTGTTTGGCTCTAGCGGAGGTGCAGGCTCACTCTTCTCAGCAGAGCCGGGCTGAGATGGACCAACTGCGGGAGCAGCTGATCGATGCGTTTAGACAGCAGATGGACATCAGGAAGCGTCTCATGGAGCTGGACAACAGCAACATGGAAATCCAGATAGACACATCCAAACACCTGCTGACAATTGCAGAGTGAGTCTTTATTCTGCACACAAACTCAAACCACCTAAAGATTACAAATAAATGCACAGTGGCCCTAAAAGTTTATGATTTTGAACATTATCAATTGTTTTATTAAATGCATGGTTTGTTTGATCTTTTTTTATTGAAATATTGTCTGTCTCCATCTAGCTGGGAGCAAGAGCGCTTTAGGAGAAGAAAGAAGTGGCAGGGGGAGAGGAGGAAGGAGACTTTTAATAAGGATGAAAGCGAAAAAGACTCAGACTCACCAGAATCTTTGCCTGACAGCACAGAGACGCAAGAGGTGGCCATTGCCAGAGAGAACCTCGTCACGCTCATGGCTGAGCAGAAGAAAATACAAAAACAGAAGGTAATGTCATTAGTAACCACTAGAGGACAGATCAACACCTCAGAAAACTCAGTCCAGCCCTGGACCAATAGTATTGAGGAGTCTGTTTATTTTAGCAAATCAATTAGTTTTCTAATTAAATGTTTTTCTTTTCTTTTTCTTTTTTCTTCAAGTCATCACATAAAATCTTGTTTCATTCTCTAGTGATATAAATGAAAGAGTTTAAAATGTTTATGATTTCAATGTCATACAGTTTTAAGTTTCTACAGTCCAGTAATTTTCATTTACTTGGTGAATCTCTAACAAAATCATTATTCATTAAAAATTATTTGCTTACAAGACATGTCTATCATTACAGCCAAGATGAAGCTACTGTATGAAATACTTAGGGCACTATTTTAATGTTCTAAGTGCATGGTCTAAAATGCATGGCACAAGTGCACTTAGGGCGTGTCCGAATCCACTTTTGCTAGTTTAATGACAGGAAAAATGATCGGCGCGCATGGCACATGGTCTAAAAGGGATGTACCTTGTCTCTTAATGAGTCATGGGTGTGTTTTGGGTGTAACGTGCAATAAACCAATCAGAGTCTCATCTCCCATTCCCTTTAAGCCAGTTACATTCACGCCATGGAGGATTCGCTATTTGCATGGCGGAATTTCCAAGAGGAAAGACTGAATGCTTCTCCAGAGAGGAATCCTTTTATTTTTAATATTTAAAAATGTTTGTGTGCTGCTGTGCATCCCTGTGTGTGCAATAAGCAGAGTGTGCGCGCTGTGCACCCGCCTATAGGCGCATATTACTAACACGCCCTTTAAATAATACAAAAAGTACTGTGCTATTGACTTTAGACCAGGTTTTTGTTGGTCAATGGCGCAGTCGTTTTCAGTTGCCTCAAAATAGAAACGCACCAACAATGCAACTCAGCACACCTCGTTTACAGACCAGCACTCCCATGGGCGAACAGATGGGCGCGAGTGCATTTGCTATTTAAACAACGTGGCAATGAATGTGAAAATGATAACTGCGTTGGGCTGAAACTAGTAAAAAACACTTGTGTTGTGCCTGCCTTCGCATTGCGCTGTGTGTATGATAGGGTGTATGATAGAATGATATGATAGTGTATGATACAAGGCATTAGCTCTGTTCCAAAACATTCATTTGGAACACTCTGCATAAGAAGTGCATTCTGGGATTACCTTCTCCACGCATAAACAGAGATACATTTTCCATGACTAGCAGTGTTAATAAAGCCACTCATCACTTTAACTGATCATAGTCCCCCTGTTCTCTTTAGGCCGGAATGGAGCAGCGCCTGGCAGAGCTGAGAGAGAAAGCTCGACGTCTCGAAGAGCTTCTCCCCCGCCGCGTGAGCTCAGAGGAGCAGAGGGAAGTGCTTTGCCTCCTCTGCAAGGTCCATGAGCTGGAAATCGAGAATGCAGAGATGCAGTCCAGCGCTCTGCTTAAGGACAACGTGATCCGACAGAAAAACGTGGTAGTGCAGCGTTTTGAACAGCACAGACACCTCTGCCATGAAATCATCCAGCAGCAGAGGCAATTTATCGATGGTGAGTCATTCGCAGGAATAAAAAAATGACACAAATCTCAGCCAGAGATGAATCGGGCCTGTTGCAGTAAAGTTTTCCAAATGATGCAAAGCAGAAACAGAAATAGTTCTTTTTGTAATGTAAATGAATGAAAAAGAAAATTAATTAATTAAAGTCCCCCTGTAGTCAATAATTTTATCCCTTAAAACTCATCTTTGATCACCAAAATGACTTACATTAAAATATACTAAATGAAACAAGGTTGCAGTTACATTCAGGCTTTGTGGATGCGAGAATTTTCAAATTATCCCCGCCTCCACTCACACCAGCTCAGAGAGCCACTCGGTCAGCTTTACTGTAGTAAACGCTGCACAATAGCAAGTGGAAATACTGGTTTAATTCAGCCATATATGTTTGATTCAGAGGAAGATGTGGAAGAGTGAATTATACAGCCTCGTCTATAGTCGATGCAGCAGAATGATAATGCGTTTTATGTATCGCTCTCTACAACGTCAGACACAAAACAGTAATTAAAATGATTAGCCTTTGGTGTGATTACGTTATCTAACAGCTAATAATTGTCATGGCTGTGTTGTGGCAGGAAGACGAAGACTAGATACAGATACTCCAAGTTTAATTTCCAAATTCAATGCAGACAGGGTAAACACAATGTATCATAACGGTGACTGGACAAGAGGAACTTAAATAGCAAACAAACAGAGGGTAATTAATGGAACACAGCTGGGACAAAATGAATTAATAACAAAGGGTAACCATGGTGACAGACATAAAGGAACATGTTACAAAAATCTAAACATAACCGAAAGACCAAACAAACAGACATGTGACAATAATGTGTTGCTAATGTTACACAAACCATGTTCCTCTTCACCATGTCAGTCTGCCTTCTGAACATCAGCATCCTTAGAAACGTCAGTGGAGAAAGGTTCATCATAATCGTAATATACATCATATACATAATTCACTCACTATGTTGCTGAATGTACCCAAATTTTTCATGTCAACAGAAAAATAAACCGGGAAAACCTGGCTTCTCTTGAGACTCCCCTGCTTAGAGAATAGTTAATGATATGCTAAAGCCCACCCATACATTAACGTGATTGGTTACAAGGTTGTTTGTGATGTCAGAAACACCGTTTTTGGTTCACTGCAGTTAAGGATAACATTCTCAGCAATGATGTTGACTTATGAATTGATTTGTCTTAAAGCTTATTGAAACACCACATAGACATATAAACAGCATTTAAAAACTTGATTTTCACCACAGGGGGTCTTTAATATAAAAGTATTAAGTTTAAATAATAAGTTATTACTTTAATAAATAAATGGGATGTATATATACATTTTTTATATACGATTTAAAATTTGGTTATGAAAATGTAAGGAGATTGATGGTTTTGCAGATCACAGTCTCCTAGTCCCTCCTCATCTTCAAGAGCTGTATGAGATGTATATGAAGGAAATGGATGAAAAGAACTTGGACAGAGTTGTGGCCCTGGATAAGTTCACCATTCGTACTCTTAAGGTACATCAAGCAGGCATTTGTTTTGATTGAAAGTCAATATGAAATCAAACCTGACTCCATTTACTTTCTGAGTACACATTGCTTCTCTTATTGTGCACATTATATCAGTGCACATAAAAAAACTAAAAACTTGCCTAATATTTTCATTCACTCTAAAAAATGCTGGGTTAAAAACAACCCAAGCTGGGTTGAAAATGGACTAACCCAGCGATTGGGTTGTTTTTTACGCAAACATTTAACCCAACCACTGGGTTAAAACAACCCAATCGCTGGGTTAGTCCATTTTCAACCCAACTTGTGTTGACTTGGAAATGCATCATAATGTGACAGTAAAATGAGTTTCATGTTGACTTTAAAAGCACTTCAAGACAAGAACATTATAAAAGAAATAAAGAAATTATCATGATTATTTTCACATATTTTCTGACATATATCTCTTTAGGAGGGTTCCCTGCCCAAGATCACCCTTCCCAGTAGAGGTCGTGACCCCTTGCAGGAGATGGATTCAGACCAAGAGAGTGTTCGCACATTGGGCTCGGACAACAGACAAGGGCGGACAAAACTGAGGAGGCACACGCTGCCTCCGATTCTCCCAGAGCCTGATGGGTAAGAAGAGCAAATTAATTTGATACACTTTTGACATTTCCCTCCCTGTGCGTAATTGATATATTTCCTTGTATGGAAACCTTTAATGGCCAAACATATTTTGTGATCGTGAAAATAAAAAGAATCTGGGAAAATACACAACTACAATAGTGTTAAAGGGGTCTAAGTTTGTTCACATACTGTAACTTCTAAGCTAAAATTCTTCTCCTGTCCACACAGAGACCGAGTGTTTAAGAGCAGTCACAAACAGATGAAGAACTCTGTAGTAATGACTCCTCCACCCATTCACATCAATGGCCAGGGCAACAGAGAGGTGAGCCACTGGGAGTTTGCATTTGCAGTTTACGGTAGTTTTTCTAGCTACAGATTATACACTAACGTTCAAAAGTGTGGGATCAGTATGTTGTTTATTTAAAGAAATGAATACTTTTATTCAGCAAGAACATATTAAATTGATCAAAAGCATATAGTGTAAAAAAAGATGGATGACTTCCTTCCCCTGTAGAAAAATGAAGCTAAAATATTACATTGATTACATCAATTGGAGGCCATTTGGAGCCTGAGGTTGGAGCTGCAGCATCAAGGTTCCACAGACTCAGTCGCAAGCAGAGCTGTCAATCATGACGTTACACCCTGTTTTTATATAATCAAATATCTAACTTAAAACCAAACTTACTGGAAAAATGAATACTTGAACATTTCAAGTCAGCATAAGAACTAACAAAACATCTCTAAAAAAAAAAAAAAATAGTGCAATTGGATTTTTTAGTTTGGCTCGCGTCCCATTTGATTACATGGAGAGGGCGGGGTTTATGACCTATACTATATCATCTTTTGGCTTCACTTTTCAGGACATGTGTGGCACACTTGTTCTGACAATAAAGACATTATTATTCATCCCCAAAAAAATCCTGAAAAAATGCATCTCAGTTTCCACAAAAATATTAAGCAGCACAACTGTTTTCAACATATCAATAATAAGAAGAAATGTTTCTTGAGCACCAAATCAGCATATAAAAATCATTTCTGAAGGATCATGTGACTCTGAAGACTGGAGTAATGATGCTGAAAATCTGCTTTGCCATCACAGGAATACATTACATTTTAAAATATATTCAAATAGAAAACCGTTATTTTAAATTGTAATAATATTTCACAATATTACTGTTTTACTGTATTTTTGATCAAATAAATGCAGCTTTGGTGAGTATAAGAGAGGAGGGTAAAACATTAAAGGGTTAGTTCACCCAAAAATGAAAATTCTGTCATTAATTACTTACCCTCATGTCATTCAACACCCATGAGACCTTTGTTCATCTTTGGAACACAAATGAAGATATTTTTGTTGAAATCCGATGGCTCAGAAAGGCCTCCATTGGCAGGAATGACATTCCCTCTCTCAAGACTCATAAAAGATACTAAAGACGTCGTTAAAAAGTCCATCTCACTACAGGGGTTCGACAATAATTTCATGAAGCGATGAGAATAGTTTTTGTGCGCAAAAAAAAAAAAAATCTAAATAATAATTTTATTCAACAAGTTCTTGTCTTCCATCTGGGCCTCTGACGTGAACTCACGAAGCACCACGACGCATGCCCGAGAATATGACGTAGAGCCGGCGGAAGCCAGGAACTTTGTTTACAAGCAGAGGAAGACGCGCCGTATCTAAGCTGTTGAATGCTACATTGATTGTGCTTTAGGTCTTGGTGTAGTGCTCAAAATGGTACTAAAGAGTGCATTTCCTGGATGCCCGAACGCCGGCTCTACGTCATATTCTCGCGCATGCGTCGTGGTGCTTCGCGAGTTCACGTCAGAGGCCCAGACGGAAGACAAGAACTTGTTGAATAAAATCGTTATTTTGAATGTTTTTTTTTTTTTTTTTGTGCACAAAAACTATTCTCGTCGCTTCATAAAATTATTGTCGAACCCCTGTAGTGAGATGGACTTTTTAACGACGTCTTTAGTATCTTTTATGGGTCTTGAGAGAGGAAATGTCATTGTTGCCAATGGAGGCCTTTCTGAGCCATCGGATTTCAACAAAAATATCTTCATTTGTGTTCCAAAGATGAACAAAGGTCTCATGGGTGTTGAATGACATGAGGGTAAGTAATTAATGACAGAATTTTCATTTTTGGGTGAACTAACCCTTTAATAAATCTTACCGACCCCAATCTTTTCAAACGGTAGTGTTCATGAAAATTATGTTAATAAAGTATATCAGGGAAAGTGTGATTATTCTTTTTATTTATTGTGATTGGTTTCTGGATTTATTGAGTGTACTGAATAAATCAGTGTGTCTGACACTATGCTGACTGTACCTCTGCAGCTGTTGCCATCTGTCCTGGATGACGCTCTGAGATACAGCCATCTCAGTCACAGTATGAGCAGCCATCTGGACTCCTCACCTGAGAGCAGCGAGAATGGCACAGATGCCCCTCTGACTCCTAAAGGTAAGAGTTCCTCTGCTCTCTGCTCTTTCATCTTTGTGCTTGTGCACAGCTCTATGGAATACTTCATTCTGATTGGTCGATTGAGGCATTCTGCGGGATGTTATTTTTGTATAGTGACCACTAAACTATGGCAACCAATTTCCTACATAGCTTCTTCTCACATAATACAGTAATGCCAACTTATATATACACATGTATACAATCATGGTATTAAAATCCCTGAACCATTTTCTTCCAGAGAGACAGCAGATTCTAAGAGGCGTGCAGAACATTGCTGTCAAGGCTGCTCGGCGCCGTTCTAAGGTCTTAGAAATAGATGCCCTGCGATTGCCTCCGCCACCTTCACCCCTAGACCCCAAGAAGCACAAGAGTAACCTGTCTCTGTCCGAGGCACCCCCTAAAGGCTCTGTTCTACGGCGCGGGAGACAGCCCAGCCCAGAACTACGCCACGCCACCTCTGATGACAACCTGTCCAGCAGCACGGGAGAAGGCCCCGCACCCAACGGCACGTGGACCCGGCCACGGAACCGCCAGGCTGTCAAGAACCCCGCCCCACGGGAGCAGGACTTTGAGGGTCGCAGACGTAAGAGAAGATCACGATCGTTTGAAGTCACAGGACAAGCAGTGAGTTTTCCACGCACATCTGTGTTAATGGCTGAAGCTCACGAAAACCTGTTCGAGTCACTTTTCACCCCAACATCAAAAAAAGAAGTTGTATTTTGCATAAGGAAGTTTAAGTGTATTTTAGATATTTCTTGAGTGAAAGTGAAAGATGTTTTAAATGCTTTTTTGCATTATAGTAATGAAAAACGTGCTTAACTGTCATGAAAATAATATTATAATGCAAAAACGTTTAATGGTGCTAAAATAGGCTTCAACATACAATTTCTATAAATGCTCTTGACACACTCATTTTATTTATTTTATGACTATTTTCAACAAACTCAGATTTTTTCCACCCTACAGTTGTCTCAGACGAAGAACACCAGCCAGCGTTTTCGTCCCCTTGACAGCACTTCTGACCCCCACCTGCACATTAACGGTCACCCCCCGGCCCCCATCCTGCGTCCCCAACACAGAGCCCAACCTCAGCTTGCTAAAGCTCGACCCTCTCACAACATCCACCAAACAGGTATGATTTCACAATTTTAGTTTTCTTTCAGCGATAGAAAAGTAAAAGACAAAAAATATATTAATAACCTTGCCTAATTTATACATGACCGAAAGTTGCATTTATCACAAGTTAAACATATTTTGCATTCATCCAATTTGCATTCACTGTAGACCAGTGAGACCATTTTTTTTTGTTGTTGTTTTTTTGCACGTGCAGATGAATTGCGTACAATGGGATCAGGACCTATTATGCTTCTTTTTTTTAATTACACTTTTTACTTTCTTTACTGTTTGAGTATTAAAAAGGTTTGCAAAGTTAGAAAGTGCAAAGTCACACCAAATGGAGTTATTCTCTATAACTCCTCATTTAAATAATTCCCACCCAAGGCATACGCAAAATAAAGGGGGCGAGGCCTGGTTGAGTTGCGTTAGCAGTGTGTTGAAACTCAGGGTAATGGTAAGGGGTGTGACATTACTGAAACACACTCAAAATGGTTGACCAATCACAACATACCAGCCGGCCAATCAGAGCCAGAGCGTTCCTGGCAGACTGAGAAGAGAGGTGCTGCAACAATGTAAAATGTGTGAAAGATCGTGTGTTTTTTGAACATTTAAGCATACCTATGCTAGTAGACCCCAAAACATAATAGGTCCTCCTTTCAATACATTTTGATTTCCTGTTGACTTATCTTCATTCATTCTCCACAGGATCAACAGTAGATGTCACTTCCTCCAACCTGCCCTCATACCTCATTAAGCGTGGCCCCCAAACCAGGCAACTTCAGCCCCTCCTGTACGTCACAACCACTGGAACAGGGGGCCAGCGCACCCGCAAACACTGAAGATGACCATAAGCATAGACTGTCTCCTCTTGACCCCAGCATCAGCACTATGGACACTGTGGAAAACATGTAGAAACAAAGTGGAAGGTTTCTTCTTTTATCCAATTGGAAGAGCTGTACCATTGACGACAGAACATGAACGAAAGAGCTACAAAGCAACCATGTTGCTACAAAAAAAACTTTTGCTACCTGGGTTTTTGCTAAAATGCTCCTAGCTTTTCTGTGAAGACAGGTAACTTGCCATGTCTGCTTTTAATTTTTCGAGTCCATTGGCTTCTCCAAGTGGCTAAATTGATTCAATGGCCTTGACTTATGTCAAAACTTCTCACAATGACATGCAAACATATTCCTTTAAAGCCGAGCCAATGCGACAGGGGATAAAACCTGCCTCAGATGCCTTCTGGTTGAATATTTATATCAGGCCTTATAGTGACAACTGAAATTCATTAAGCAGTTCCCAAAAAAACATTATAAATCTGCAGAACTGAAATGGTGATGCTTGTTTATGCGACTGAGGAATCAAATATACCCCTCTTATTCCCCAGGGAGCTATATATATTTCACAGCTTCTGCGACTGTGAAAGTATTACTTCCTCAGGCCTTGCACAAATGAATGTACTGTCACATTGCTTATGATTCATATGTCTGGCTTCTGTGACCGTTCCATTTACTGATGTCATTTTGTGTTTACTGTTAATAATCAATGTAAATTTGCCTTCACTGTCATGCAGGTTTCAGCGTAGCTGTTTTCTCTAAAAATCCTTTTGGGTTTGTGTTAGTTTAGTACTGGACAAGGTGGGATATTTAATGTAGTTCATATCCTCAGTTGAATGTTTTTAATCAAAAAGGAAAAAAAAAATAATAATATGGCTGCCTTTTCTTTGAAAAGACTGTATTTTTTGTTTTTCATAATTATACATGCATAGACACTTTTTCTACTCTTAATTTTATACCTTTTTTTGTAACCAAATAAATTTGATTGACGAAGTGATTGCAATAGTGTATGCATTGTGCATGTCACCATCAACATACATTATTTAGTGGTAACATTTTGTGATGGTAAGTTATAAGGATAGTGTGGCAAGCAGTCGAGGCAGAGGGACCGTGAGAACGAGGCGAGGCCGGTGGCGTGAGAGATAATGAGCGGCAGCTGCGCGCTGCACCGGTCTCGTGTCTCGCGGTCCCTTGGCCTCGACTGCTTGCCACAGACAGTATCTATAAGTTAAATGGACTTCATAGTACACAAATGTTTCCCTTTCAGGAACAATATTCCTGATTGCAATCCTGTACTGTCAGCACACTGAAAAGTGTATCATATTTTCTTTTATGGGACCCACTTAGTGGATATCAGGACTACATGTCAATATTTCAGTGTAAACAGTTTCCTTTCACCAAGCAAAACAATGCAAGCATAGCAAAATATCTTGCACAGTGAGCATCGCATAATCAGGTACGTAGACTGAGGAAATGCATTGGATTTTCTTCTAAATTGGGCATACAATTTTTTTTTTTTTTTTTTTTTATTACTAATGAGCATATATGATATAATCTAATATGATATATAATATGATATGGTATAATATGATATAATTAATATAAGATATTAGAATATAATATGATTGTTATAATATGGTATGCTATATGATATATTTTATTATATCATATATGATATAAGATAATATAATACAATACAATACAATATATAAGATATGATTTGATATATGATACAATATAATATATACAATATTCAGGGGCACATTAATCAATTCCTCAACTCAGACCTGTAGGTCGAAAGCAGGTGGAGTGTGAGGACGTCAATCATAAAACCCCGAACCAATCAGCGCAGTCCTGCAAGTTCTGAGGCTCGTGATTGGTTTGCTTGGCTCCGACAAATCATGAGTCTCGTAACTTGTAGGGCTGCGCTGATTTGCTGACTGACTGGTCGGTCCAGCTGATAGCAGCAGAGGCGCAAGTAGTGTTGACAACGCCGCCCTGGATCTCTTCTTCTTTTATTTATTTCCGAAAGGTTGTTTATTTGGAAGGAACAAAGCGAATCTGGAGGAAAGGAAAGACATGTCTTAATGTATTTCATACGTAAGTGTACTTCCTTGTTTAAGCTTGAGGGAAAGCTGTTAGCCAGTTAGCGTTAGCTGTCAGTGTTTACACACTGAGAGCACCGAGCAAAACTCAGTAGACAGCTTGCACATTTGGTTCTAATATTTCATGTGCATTGGAAGAGCGCATATGTAATGAGTATTAAAGAAAAGGTGAAGGGGCGAAAGCCCAGCCCAGCCGCTGTTGACCTGCACCGCAACATGTCAGATGCACGCGTCCTCCAGCACGGTAACATTAACATTTTTTATTATAGAAATTACGTTTTTGTTTTTTTTTCGGGTAGGTAACAGCACACCTGTGCACTTTACACGCTCCTATCTCATATATGTATTATTATCTGCAGTTACCTTTTGTACTCGCATTTCCCAAGGTGTCATCAGTCTTAACATGGAGAATTAGTAAACAAGCAATGTTTATTTGTGATGATGTTGATTAATTGAATATTAAATGGCATCATTATTTACGTATTATAAGTGTTGCCCAAAAGACAAAAATAAGTATTATTCTATTCTGAAATATGCAACCGTTTATTTTGATACCATTCGTGGAATTTTAAAGTATCACGCTGACTTTTGGGGACTTTAGCTTATTCCCTGTATCCCCAGAGTTGTGTGTATGTGTGTGTATATATATATATATATATATATATATATATATATATATATATATATATATATATATATATATATATATATATATATATATATATATATATATATATATATATAAAAAAATCCATCTCCGTGCCTGCCATAACTCTCTGTCTGACTTACACACTTAGCACAAAGACTGGAGGTAAACGGCTCCAGCTAGCCTACTGCTCAAAAAGTGACAAAATAACGACAACATTTTCCTATTTACATGTTGTGATGTGTATAGTTACATCGTGAAAATAAAAATAGGCTAACTTCCATAACCAACGTGACAACCTGCTTGCACAGGGAGCGTGCTGGGGACTATTTTCAGGCACTAGGTAATATCATTGCGCCACTGCACCCATGGTACTGCAGTACAGTTCCTGGATCGTTACGCAGGAATGAGGGTATAGTCCCTAGCCATATTCATTTTCCGTCGGTCTCAGTACACGATGTAACTACACACCACAACATGTAAATAGGAAAATGGTGGCGTTGTTTTGTCACTTATTGAACAGTAGGCTAGATGGAGCCGTTTACCTCCAGTCTTTGTGCTAAGCTAGGCTAGCGGTGGGTGCGTCAGACATTGCCGCCGGCGAGTGCGTCAAAATTCACTTTGGCCGTCCTGTCAACAACGCTGTAGAAAGATTTGTGGACGCTCTGGTGTAGATCGAATGCTTGGTCTTTAAAAAAAAAAAAAAAAAAAAAAACTTTATTTATTTAAAGGGGCCTCAAACAAGCATGTTGATTGGCAGACTGACCACAAGTAGGGTATAAGTTAACCTCATGAAATCTTTTAAATGTGAAAGTAAGAATTAATTGCTTTTCCGCTGAAAAACAAGCGTTCTAGCGCCTATAAAATAGTGTTGCGCACCTTCTTAACAAATCGCACATCACTATGAAGGATCACATCGTAAATGATAGGGAAACCCGCACAGCAATGATCAACTTCTCCATTTTGCTTGGGAACTAATGTGTTCCGAACCAAGTTTACAAGACTGCGTTCTCTGGATTTCTCTCATGCAGAGCACTTCTACCTTCCAATTGGTTGCTGCCGAACCGCGTCATAGCTCATTATCATAAAGTTGACCTGATTTCAACTCTCTTCAATGCCCAAATCGTCCACGACGCGCCGCTCTCCGCCGGCTCCCATTGAAAATGAATGACTTCCGTCCACCTTGACGCTCTCGCCGCCTGCGGTGTGAACACAGTTACACTGCATTCACACGTGGTGTAGGCGTTAACGCTTGATGGAGGGCGTGGCTGAAGCTTGGTGCTGATGCGACCATCATAGTGACAACAGCCAATCGCATTGCTTCCCGCTTGGACCACAACACGAGACGAAATTGATGGCTATTTGGTTGTGCCGATTTGAACCATGCATGATATGATATGCTGTGCTGTCTGTCATTCAATGATAAACAGAGTACACGGACACAATACGAGCATGATCCATACCAGATTCACCAACGTCTCTGCCACCTCCTTCCAGGCCTGGTCTCTCCAGTTTGTGTCACAAAGATTGGTCGTACAGAACCGGGTGATTACCCACCGCAATTATCAGTTTTGATTGTTCTTCATTCACCTGTGTTTTAAATGAATGCAATTGGCTAGTGTCTGCTCTAGGGTATTTGCATAGTGCGATCTGATTGGATGACGCCTGCATTGGCGCTTGAAATGTTGAGAAATCTTCAATTTCTGCCGCTTGCAACTCGAGTGAAGTGACGCGACGGAACCCACAATTCAGTTCGGCAACGCATGACGTCACCCATTCAAAATAAATGAGAAGCGTTAACGCTGATGCCCTGTGTGAATGCAGCGTTATGGCCTGCACGGAGATGAGAATGGTATGTATGGACTTGTCTAACTCTGGGGGATATACGGTGAATAATCTAAAGTCCCAAAAAGTCTGCGTGTTCCTTTTAAATTAAGCTCAGAATATTCCTTGTCTGCTGTGTGAGCTTTTGGAGTTACAGGTTTGTTTTATAAAATATTATAAAGCCCTTAAAGTGTGATAAACAATGCAATTCATGCTAGTCACTTTCTACTTCATTATTAGTCTTTCTTTTCTATTGTTTAAAGGTTCTGTATATGTTTTTCACTTTACTAAAGCATAAAAATACAATATGCTTGCAGATATGCCCTAGAATGTAAAACTGTATTTACCTCGGCATAGTTGAACAATAAGGGTTCTGTACATGGAACTGACATATCATGAGCCTCAAACACCATTGTTTTCTCCTTCATATGTAAATCTTGTGCTTGAAGACCACTGAAAATCCCAACATAACCCCGACTGTGACCGTAACAGTCGGGATCATTAATATTTACGCCTCCCCAAATTTGCATATAACCAGCCCATGTTTAAGGCCAGGCAGTATTAACGTGGACCTGCACTGAATCATCAGAAGTTCTGCAGGTATTGTGAAGATGCGGACAATATAGTGAAAACTGCAGATCGTGGATTTAAATGTTATTTTCCAGACTGTGCAGGGGATGTGAGCACTTTTCATAGCCTCCCCACAGAACAGAACAGAACTGTCAACAGGTATGGTTGATGTTTATCTATAACATGATACAGCACCAAATTAATTCAAAGTTGTTAGTTTGCTCTGACTAGTGTCAATTTCGTTAACGAAAATATGACGACAAATTTTCATTGAGGACCTTTCTTTCCATGACCAAGACGAGATGACACAAACGTCCTTAAATGATTATTGGGACTAAACGTGCAATATCGTTGACGAAAAAAGACGAGACTAAAATGGTTTAAAAAATAAAAATTTTTAAGATTTAAGTAATTTAAAATCCCACAATCAAAGCTTTTCTGTTCTGTCCGGTGTTTTACTTAAACGTGCAATCTGGCAACCATGTGCACGCAAGCTCTCTCTCTCTCTCTCACGTGTGCGGATGACCTGAAAACACCAATAAACAAGTAAGCTGCAGTTCAACAATCTCCATTTGAGATTTTCTGCTTAAAGTGTCATTCAGTCGGTCTGTGTTCTGTGACGACTCACAAGCCGCTTGTGCTGTTTGCAATTGTTTGCTGAATAACTGCACTTGTGTGAGCTGCTGAAATGAGCCAATCAGAGCAGAGCTCAACATTATTATTCATGACCCTTCCAAATAAGCCCAAAACAGACCATTTCATTCTAGGGACAAATCCTAGGGTTGTAAATGGACCTGTAAAACCGTATCTGGACCATTTTTACCTTTTAAATAAGCCACAGACCCACATAGATATCAGAGAACAATTTAAAATATAGTTTCAACTCATTCTAGGGCACCTTTAATATAAATGGAAGATCAGTTATTATGCTGCTGTAATCTATTTTTATCTGGAAACACTCTTGACTTGTGTTCTCACTTAACTCTCACTTGACTCTCTCTCACATTAGAATGAATGGCTGTCAAGTAAAAAGCATGCAGCGTTTAAGTGTTTTACTGTAAAAAAAAAAAAAAATATAGACATCGTGTCCGTGACGTCACCCATAGGATTCTGAAGAGCAGTTCTGAAGCGTAAAGTAGACAGCGCGTCACTCCCGGATAACTGGCAATGGGCAAAGAGGCGGGACGTTGGCAGAGCTGAGGTGACATGATAACTAACAGACAGCGGATAAACGGCTATCCACCTGTCACTCAAAGTGGCCACGCCCTTAATTGTGCAGAACTTTAAGGCTTTATATAATGTAAACGAATGAGTTATAAAAATATTCACCCCCCTCAGTTGTCATGAAGTACAAAATTAGCTATATAGACCAAAACCACAATTTGTACCAGGCTGTAAACAACATGTTTTTTTTCTGCTGTAAAGTTGAGCATTTTAACATGGAGCTCAATGAGATTCTGCTCCCTTCTGGAGCCGGTCTCTAGCGGCCAGTTGATGAATTGCAGTTTAAGTCACTTCCGTATTGGCTTCAAGAGAAACTGGGGGAGGTTGCCGCTTGGGTTTTATCAAGCCTGCTGCACTTGTTGAAAAACTGAAGCCGACGTGTCTCGTCGCCCCCAGGTGGTTGGTCCCAGTATTGCTGAATCAGGTGTGTTTGATTGAGGAGACATGCAAAATGTGCACTGTTGGTGGGCCTCCAGGAACGTGGTTGGAAACCACTGCACTAGACCTCAAATTACACTTTTTCCCAAAGATGGTTTCTGTCATTTTATGCTGTTTGTCAAATCATGCTGATTTCATTTCAAGTGTTCATTTTCTAAATAAGTTTAGTTATTTGATATAAAAACGGAGGTGTGAAGACAACTTCAATCATGACTGTGGCAACAACTGACATTTTCCGTGAGGAGATTGGAGCTTTAGCTTTAATTTCTACACATAACTGTTTTTCGGACCGACATTGAGTTGTTCTGCATCTGCAAGAGTGTGGGCAGGCTTTTGACGTTGCACCTCTACTTCCTGCTCTCTACTGCGCGGACTCGGTCCCAAATCTGCGCAAGATGTCAGCGTCATATTCGGACGTGGGTCGCTTCACTTTTCTTCAGTGGAAGGTAGTGACCTAGGTAGTGAAGAATTTTACGGCCTATGGTATATGCAAACCATGCTTTAACTTTTAATTGGATCATTTAAAAAAAGCGTCATTCTCACATGCTATCATATCTCTAACCTTTTAGGACTAAAGAATATGACATGAGTTAAGAAACACCCTGAATTTGGCCTGAGAAGTTTAAAGAGAAACTTTAAAGCCCATTTGAAATGAGAAGGTTCTGTTTTGTTTTGCAGCTGTGTCTGATCCATGTGCCAGTCAGCTGAAGCATGCTGGAAGAATGCAGCCCATAACCAGAAGAGATGCCGGAGTCTGGCATCAGACGAGGAGCCTGCTCTACAAAAACCTGCTGATCAAATGGAGGACCAAACAACAGAGTCTCCAGGTGCCTTTCATCTGTCACTCACCTGCTTTCTTTTCCCTTCCTGCAGTTGCAAATCTGTTGCACTATTAAAGCTTTTGCATGTCGTCTATTCTGGGCGCTGGTATTGAACGCCCTCTGACGTTTGTGCAGTTTTTGCTTCTCAAGGAATGCTTGAAGTGTCCATTTGAATCTGTTTAAGTCACCATGAAATCAAAGCTGACAATTCTTATGTTTTACAGAATATTGTGGTATTTATTATAAAGCAGCAGCTATTTGTACTGTGCAAATAGCAATAAATGCTATTTACACTAAGTGAAAATGGCATATTTTCTTAGCGATAGATGCTATTTATTTCAAGTGTAAATAGTGATATATTTGATGTAAAAGTAGCAGTTCTTTGCAATATGTGTAAATAGTAATTAGATACTATTTATACTTTATTTTGGCAGATACATTCTATTTGCACCTCAGTATTGTTGTACACTAACAGGATGCAATAATAATAGTGTAAATGATTATATTTATTAAATGGATGCAGCATTAATGGGACAATAAAAGCCCTCCCTACACCTACCCCTACCCAATAAATACTTTCGTTAGGCACTTTATTTCCACTTTTAGAACATTTTCTTCATTTTTATTGAAAGTAAATGCCTTTCTGATGTGATGGGAAAAGTGAGAAGAGCGAGCTCTACAAAAGGTCGTATCAAAACCTAGATCCGTGAGCCTTACGCTCTACTGACTACGCCACTGAAGACGTTAAAACATGCGTGTCTTTTTTTATTATTTATTTTTTTATCATCTTGTGTGGCCCAACCCGGTGTTGTTATAGGGAGCTAGTGTAAATAGCACTTGCCAATGAAGTCAAATCAAGTAGCAAACCACAACCATTCAGTCAATTCCCAGTGGACAAAATCAAGTCCCGCCCTACTTTTGTTCTTGTTCTGGCAGCGGTTTCATTTAGATATATCACAAAAAGGGGAGAAAAGACTATCACAACTTCCGTTTCATGTCGACTTACCTCAAGGGGTTACTTCAGGAGGATTTGTCCTGAAGTAAGTGTATGTACATTTGATAAGCATCTACTAAATGAGTAATGCAAAATTCCAATTACCCAGCCTGCTGCTTAAAATCACAAGACTTAGCAGTCTTAATACTACTGTTATGTAGTAATTCCACTCCATCTGGATGAAATCCTCTTCCATCCACTCTGCTGACTCTTCACAAGTTCACAACCCAGCAGGTTTTCTAGGTTACACTTTATTTTAAGGTGATGTAGTTACATTGTACTTGCTCAAATAAGTGCTGAGTAATATTAACTACATGTACTTAATATAGAGTTACGGTTAGGGTTTGGTTTGGAGTTAGTTGTTTGTAATTACGCATAACTTACTGTTATTACTATAGTAAGTACATACAGTAATGTGTAAAATAGTGTTATCTTTTTTTTTTTTTAATTCTGTTTTGATTCAGAAAGTAAAAAGTAAAAATACTACACAAGTTGTTTTCTTGCGTTCATGCGATCATGTGTTTTTCTTTTTTTTTTATTCTTTTTTTTTTTTTATGTAAGAACTTTTTCTTTAATGTATTTTTAATGCCTCTCTGCTTCCTGTTTGTTTCGTGAAGGGCCATATAAGAGTCTTTCAGAATTAAAAGGCTGTTAATGGATTGGTGTTCCACCATAGTTCATGCCGTCAATACTCTAGTACATTTAAACTGACTCTGTAAAGGGAAGCTCGTCATGATCCATTATGGAAAGCAATCAGAAATGGAACAAAATGAATTGTTATCCAGTAATCATGGCTGGGCTTTTTCCAACAAGTGTCATCTCTGTATTGATTTTCTTGGAAGTGGAGATGCTGACGCTAGTTGTATTGTGCTGAGTTCTTGGGTGTAGTGGGCTTCATGTATGTGGTCAAACTCAATTTAGTCATTATAGGTGTTAATGACCTATTACGTAAATTTTAAGTCTCAGGTGTCCCCAGAATGTGTCTGAAGTTTCAGATAATTTATAAATCCATGTTGTAAAACGCCCATTTCTTACTACAGTCAAGAACAGGCTGTTTTTGTGCATGTGCCTTTACATGCAAATGAGCTGCTGCATGCCGCCCCCTCTCTACACAGTTCCTGCATCAATTGGGTTCTCTGCCAAATACTAACAAGACATCTGCTTGATATTGATGCTCTATCGCGATCACTTTCATGGATACCATCGTTCTTTCATCATTTAAAGTTTATTATCGCCACACATTCACAATTAGTCAAATTATTTAACTTCTAATGGATCGTTTGAGCACACTTATCTGAAGCACACAGACAGCTGGCTGTCAGAAGTCAAGTCTCGTGAGTAACTTTCAAATTATTATTTATTTATTTATTTATTTTTTGTCGTTGACAAATACACACAAGGGTCTAGTTCACCATTTTCACAAAAACGAAATGGCTGTGCCGTGGGTGGAAACCTGCAGATTAAGGGGTGGTAACATTATAATAAGATCTCCCTCCTACATCAGAAGGGGAGCGAAATCTGAGCGGCTCATTTTTTTTTTTTCACATGCTTGCAGAGAAAGCCTTACCAAAACAAAGTTAAAGTCCCTTTTCATGTTTTCTGGGTTGGTAGATGCACCAGGGACCATTTATAATTATAGCACTTAAACACAGAGATTTTCATATGTCCCCTTAAATATTCCCGTTATAGCGAAGCTAAATTCAGCATCATTACTCCAGGCTTCAGTGTCACATGATCCTTCAGAAATAATTCTAAATGCTGATTTTGGTGCTCAAGAAACATTTCTTCTTTATTATTAATGTTGAAAACGGTTGTGCTACTTAAAAGTTTTGTGGGAGCAGTGGTGCATTTTTAATCAATAGAAATAGCAATAGCAATAAAAATATATTATATTTCCTTGATCAATAGAAATATCTAAAAAGAAATCATTTATTTGAATTTTTTTGTAGTATCCTTTTAAAAAAAAAAAAAAAGTACTACTTTTGAATGGTAGTGTAAATTTGCAAAAACAATTTATAATGGTTTAATCTTGGTTTTAAGGGGAGGTGTTGTGTTTTTATTTTATTTTTTTATTTTTTTAAACCAGAATCCAGTATTCCAGGGAGACATGAAATCGATTACTTTTTTCAGTGTGGTCTTAAAATGAAATTCCCATGACCTTTTACAAAAAGGTAGTAGTGAACGCCCTCCAGGCACATTAAAAGCTAAACTCATGTCATGGTCTAGCAAATAAACCCAGAGGGATGATCCCTCGCTGGCGCTCATGCATTTATGGCTTCCCTAAGGCAGTAAATCAAGAGCTGTAGCTTTGAGAACCGTATGGATTTACTTCTTTTCTTCTGAATTTAGATTTACATCAGGTATACTGTACACTTTAAAAAATACTTTGTATGATTTCATTCTAATTCATTTTATTAATATTATTAGTATTTACATTTATTAAAATGGTTGATTTATTATATAATTTAATTCATTATTTTTATTAGTATTTTTAATTTATGCTTGGTTTTTTTTAGAACCGTGTTTTTTCTGCCACATTTGTCAAATTTGAAGCGTTCCTCTTCTCTCTTTGTAGGAGCTGATCTTGCCTTTGCTCCTCCTGGGGCTCCTGATCCTCATCAGCACCCTCAACCCTCATGTCTCGTACGGCAGTATCAGCACTAAGGAGCTGGAGTATGAACGGGACCTGGCACTCAAAGGTCTTGGCTACACCCCCATCAACAATGTCACCAATCATATCATGGAAGAGGTGGCACGGGAACTGCGTAAGGCACATTTATTGGGTTTTCTTTAAAAATTATTTTTAAAAGTTTCCTTTTTACCATTTTCTATTTAGTTTTAGCTGTTCCTCATTTTAAGCAAACCACTAAATAGCATTGTATGGTGAATTTGGTATGTTATTGAATGCTTTGCTAATTTGATGATGCAGTGTTGACTGTTGGTAACATTTTTATTTGTTTCTGTGTTTATTCCACAGCTATGAATGAGCGATTAGAGATGTTCTCCACTGAGGAAGACTTGGAGAATGCCAGTCTCTATGAACCTGATGGTTATGTGGGCGTGGTCTTCTTGGATTCAATGTCATACCGTCTGCGATTCCCATACAACCAGCTTCCTCTGCCTAGTGACTTCACTGAATCCATAAGTGAGAATCACTTAACACTGATGTCATAAATCCACAGCATCTGTAGCACCCTATTTAGCTTTTTCTTTGGTTAAATGGTGAATTGCTTTCTGTGCAAATGACACTTTAGTTTATAACCATTTCATCTGTAATGAAGAAACTGTTGAAGTAGGGCTGGACGATTAATCAAAACCGAAATTCAGAAACTCTAACCATCATGATTTTTCAGTTTTATTAATACTGCTACACGTGCACACACATTCAGAGCCCTGAAGCAAGATCACTTTTCCTTGCACCCTCATGAAAGTTTGTCAGTTATGTGTTTAAAGCCTTGACAATTTGAACGTTCATGCGTTTTTTTATTTTTTTTTTATTTAATTTTTTATTTTTTATACACCATTCAAGAACAACAATGGGGAAAACATCTCAGTGCTCGGCAAGCCATGTCGTGTCTACAACCCACAGCTTCACAATAAATAGAGAGATGGTATGACTAATTCACACACGTAATCGCTCTCTCAATGCATTTAAATAAATCTACTCTCACTGTGCTAATTTATCTCTATCTGATTTAGAACGAGCAGAAATCTGTAAGAAATGTTACGGCCCATAGACAAAATAACTAATGAAAGTGAGCTGTAATGTGGATGATATTTGCTGTAGCACTACACAAAGCGACTCGTTTGTTTTTTTTGTTGTTTTTTTTTCCCCCCAGTTCAGGCATATTCTCAAGCCAACATTTAAAGGGTACAAAACTTAGTTTCTGCCAATCTCATGTTCATCTTGAGTACCTATGGAGTAGGATTGCATCCTTCATATCTCCGAAGTGTCTTTAGTTTTATCATTATTTATAAAAGACTGATACCGATACTTTCCGAAAACACCCAAGCTCATGACATGCTGAGCCCAAACAAAATGATGCTGCACTTTCTGAAACTTGTTTGAATCCTGAAGGAGTGTATTTGGCACAGAAATACTCATACATCATACTTTTTTATTTTTATTTTTTTTATTTTGGTCATGTTTAGCATGACACTTATGATTGTTTTTTATCTCTGGTCCACAGCAAGCTGTTACACGAACTATGTCAACTGCCGTGCTGCCAACTACTGGTATTCTGGATTTGTGCGGCTGCAGTCTCTCATTGATGCTGCCATTATACAGGTTTGAATTTTACATGGATGAATAAGCTATAGTACTTAAATACCAATAAATGTTAATAAGCAGTGTGTGCATCTGCCTGCTGACGTCTGGGATGAACGTACACTACTGTTCAAAAGTTTAGGATATTGAGCGGTAGTGTAGGAAAGAATTTTTGGTAACTTTATTTTACAGTGTCCTTCCAACACGTTAAATATAGTTACTTTAGTAAATACTATAAATTGTGCATAATTACATGCATCTAACCCTAAACACCCTAATCCTAACCCTATAGTAAGTACATGTTTTTAATTAATATTCAGTACTTAAATTTATAATTACTGTAACACGGACACCTTTAAATAGTGTAGATGATCTTTTATTTAGAAAGAAGCTACCAAATTTAATTTGATCAAAGATACAGCAAAACTGTAATATTGTGTGAAATAATCTGTTTTCTATTTAATATATTTTAAAATCGAATTTATTCCTGTGATGGCAAAGCTGAATTTTTAGCAGCAGTTACTCGTGTCACATGAAACATCAGAAATCACTTTAATATGTTGATTTGGTGCTCAAGAAATATTTATTTTGAAACCTTTTGTGAAAACCTTTCTTTCAGGATTGCTTGTATTCAATTGTTATTTTATAATTGGGAATAGGATATCCTGCTGAGCTCTTTTGAGATAATTTTTGTTTCAATAATAATTGCTTCATTCTTCTGCAGATGAAGACCAAACGTCCGGTGTGGAACGAATTAAAAGTGCGTGCAGTGATGATGGGACATCCTGGTTCAGTGGAGGTCCAGAAGTTCCCTCATGCCCTGATCTCCATTTACCTAGTGCTGGCATTTACACCCTTTGTGTCCTTCCTCATTGTCAATGTGGCTGCTGAAAAAGAGCAGCGGCTCAAAGACACCATGGGCATGATGGGACTGTATGACTCTGCCTTTTGGTAAGTGTGTCTACTGCAGAGCCTGAAATAAAATTGTAATTCATAGCAAGTTTAAATGTAAAAAATGGTCTGTCTTTAAAATTGTCTATTGCTTTCTTTAGGCTTTCATGGGGCCTACTCTATGCCGCACTAGTGACGACCATGTCCATTCTCATGGCTGTTATAGCAACCTGCACGCCCCTGTTCTCCAACAGCAACTTCTTTGTCATCTTCCTCCTCATTTTCCTCTATGGAATATCCTCTGTAAGTCCTAGCGACCCTTCTGCCACATCCAGTGACAGTCTGAACAATAGTGACTCAAAGCCTTAGCAAGTGCAAAGCTGTTTAAATGGGTGTGCACTCATTTGGCCTTAGGTCTCAATTTCTGCCCATAGTGAGAGTAGTCATGTGAATGATGGGCTTAATGATGGGCTTCATATTGAGTGTTATTAGTTTTCCAAGGCTAAATTGCTTTTAGCTGCGTTGGTTTTCTTTTGAGTCAGAGGGGTGTTGCTGTACTGGAAAAATATCTGACAAAATGCAAATCGCTTAATTTAAGCTTGAATATATTTATGAAAATATGCTGTTTACATGCAGCATTTATTTATTTATTTTCAAAGAAAGCATTAGCCACAAAGTTGTGTCAGCATTAAAGTGAATTTTTCACCAAGACACCATGAAACTACATTTGCAAGTTATTTCCATAATGTGACATTTCTGAATTGAGCAGATAATCTGTGATGACAAAATGCAGGGCATGTCTTGGTTTTATCCATTGGAAATTGGTTGTATCATTAAAAAGTGGGGCTTATTAGGGGTTAAAATATATGAGGACATGCACTGAACACAAAATAAGACCAGTAATGTTAAGTTTTGGTTTGTTGACTTCTCTTCAAAAGTAAATTTTTCTTTCTGAATCTCAATCCCACAGATTTTCTTCTCCTTCATGTTGACCCCTTTGTTTAAGAAACCCAAGTTTGCGAGTACAGTGGGCTCCATGCTCACAGTGGTGTTTGGATGTCTGTCTCTTTTCACTGTGCTGATGAGAGATTTCCCCCAGTCGGCTGTGTGGCTCCTCTGCCTTCTGTCCCCCAGCGCCTTCTCAATCGGCATTGCCCAGGTAACACACTTTTACACAAACATGCTCCATTGTATAACAGTGATCACCTAGGTTATGGGACCGTTTGCCAAGAAATGCATGTGAGAACAGTGATTATTTGAATAACAAATCAGTGGTTCTATAGTCTAGAACACTTTTCACACATACATGTGTTCTAAATGTATGTACATTGTTCACTACCATTCAAAAGTTTGGGGTCTTTGTGTGAATGTATACTTTTTCCTTTTTTTTTTTCTCCTTCATAGAAAGTAATCATTTAATTCTACAAGGATGTATTAAATTGGTCAGTTTTAACAGTTTTGTAACACCAAATCAGCACATTTAAAATGATTTCTGATGGATCATTTGACATTGAAGACTGGGGTAATGGCTGCTGAAAATTCAGCATATATTTAAATTTGCTTTAAATTAATATTTCACAATTATACTGTCTTTAATGTATTTTTGCTCAATTAAATGAGCCTTGATGAGCATATGAAACATTAAAAAATTCTTACTGATCCCAAACGTTTGAGTGGTAGTGTATATGTTACCAGCAATGTTTGAAAAGCAGGTATTGTACAGAATGTCTAGGGAATGTATAGAATCCGTCCAGTTTTTAGGCAAAGTGTGAAATGTTTGTTTTGCAATTTATGTTGCATACTTTTCCTAGGCATTCTATACATTAGGTATTATAGAGAATGACAAGCACTAGGTGAAGTATCAAAACATGCCTTACCCAGCATTGAATGTGTTTTCAAAAATGAACGAAGAACTACGACAAAGTACGGCGTAACACAAAAGCAGAAGTGGTGTTGAGCTACTTGTTGAAGCAAGGAAGGGTAAAGTGACACTTTGAATGGCACTACACTTTCTTCCTGTTCCGACATTGTGACCCAGCAACTGTCTGGGAACAATAGGGGCCTCTGTGGCGGGAGTGGATGCTCATGTGTTTCGACCACCGCCGAACAAAGACGCCAGTGCGTGGAGCGGGAGCATTCTATACTCTGCCGGCTGGCCCTTTGGCATTGTATAGAATGCCTAGGAAATGTGTGAAATATAAACCCTTTCATACTTTGCCGACAAACTTTGGGCATTCTATGTATTCCCTATGGAGTTCACACATTACCTGTGACATATAAAATGCATATTATGACACTATTTTTGTGTGTGTGTAGGTGGTGTATTTGGAAGCTCAAGGGGATGGCGCAGTGTTCTCCACTCTGGGCAGTGGTCCTCACGCCCTCTATGTTCCCATGGTCATGCTGTTCTTGGACTGCATTCTCTACCTACTTTTAGCCATGTACCTGGACCAAGTGCTACCAGGTGACAACTAGAGTCAAAGTGTTTTACATAAACCAGTCCCAAGGTCCAACCCGATGGTGTGTTCCACATAGACTGCGCTCCGCAAAACCTGAGCCATTTGAGAGGATGAATGTGGGGATTTGCTTCTTAATGTTAACATAAATATACATTTTCTTGTCATTTGAGGTGAAACACAATGCTTATGAGTAAAATCGATTACAGAAAACAATCTAAATGCAGTTGAGGCCAAACTAATCAACTAAATAAAATTAACATTGTTTTGTGGAAAAACATGAAAATATACAGACATGGTTTAATTTTAGGGGTTTTTTTTTTTTTTTTTAGAGAGTTCCAGTCCTTAACATTCTGGCATCGTATGCTAATTTATACAAATGCAAATTAATTTGCTCATCATAATAACAAGAAGCTTGTTTGTTTATGGTCCAGTAAATGTAGCTCCATAAAGTATTTTGAGCTGCACATCTTTTTCTTTTCTTTTTTTTTGGCATTAGACAAAATATTAAACTAAGTGGCATTTCTTGAAATGAAGATGGTACTGAACACTTCAAGTAAATACAACAGTTAGTTCTGAGAAAAAGTTTAATCGCATTTGCAAATGCCACTACATAAAATTCATACATTGCGTGGCTACACTAAAGAATGCACACAAGTATTTGTTAGTCATCATTTCACTGAGGTGGAGGCGTTTTGTGAGCTTCTCTCTTAAATAAATAACCATTTCTTCCTTCAGGCGAGTTTGGCACAAGGCGCTCAGTGCTGTACTTCCTACAGCCATCCTATTGGTCAAAGAGGAGGAAGCGCTATGTGGAGGTGAGCTCGGTGTACGAGGGCGAGGTGAACGGAACCCCTGTGACTGATGAATCAGTGGAGCCGGTTTCTCCTGAGTTTAGAGGCAAAGAGGTTATCAGGTGCGGACTAGACTCCTTTATGACCAATGTCTATTTTAATTCATTAAAATACACGTTGCACCACGTTCTGCATTGTAATCATGGATGTGTGTGTGTGTGTGTGTGTGTGTGTGTGTATTATACTTTCTAATAGTCATTATGTCAAGCATTAATAACAAAAGCTTAAACATCACTTATATAAAGCTTGAAGGATCGGTATCAGCCGATCATGATGACTAGAAATCAGTATTCGGTAGGGGTGTAACGATTTTCAAACCGAACCGAAAAACCGTGATACACCACCCACGGTTCGAACCGCGATTCTATAACAGAGCGCGCCTCGCCCCCTGCTGCCCCAGCCCAGCTCTCATGTCACCTTATGCCACAATTATTTTTTCTTCCTCGACATTTGATTAAATGGTAATTAGTGCACTTTTAACAACTGTAGAGCTGTATTGTTACTAAATATTATTATTATTATTATAATATAATTTACTAAATGTACACTATCTCTTCATAAAGCGTGAGAGAAACTATGAGCAACATTACGATGTCAATTCGTAAGTCATGAAATAAAAGTAAAGTACAAATAAATCCCGTAACTGGTGTTAGCTGGGAAGGCATGCAGGTATGATGTTCATTCTGATCATTAGGAGCAGTTTTCATTTTTCATTAACAGTTCATGATATCACCATGGTAACTGTTGTTTCCATAACCCCAAAAATGCCACTTTATTTTCAATTTATGTTTTGTTTATTTTTAAATTAGTGTGGTGCACGTTATCGTATTAACAAAAACTGCTATTTAATTTATAGGCATATTTATCAGTACTAGTCAAATTCGTATAATAAGTGTTTAAGTAGGCTAAAGTGGAAAATTACGTGTGTGTGTGTATGTCATTTAAATTATGAAATGTGTGTTGTTTTTTTTTTTTTTTTTTTTTTTTTTTTTTTTAAACATTATGGTAAAATTAGATTATTTATAGTCTACAGTGGAGGCATTTATTTAATTTTAGTTTAATTGGGTATGCTAACTGCTCTAAAGAAAAAGTGAAGCCAATGTATACAGTTAATAAATATTAAGTTAATAAGTGAAATTATTATTTGTTGTTATTATTAAGTTAAAAGTGAATCTAGTGTTATTATTGCTGGTGCCCTGCCATGAACCCTGACTCCACAGCAAACCAAACCGAACCGTGGCTTCAAAACCGTGGCATAGGTGTATCGTTACACCCCTAGTATTTGGTATCAGCTGCAAAAATCTTGATCGGGGATCCCTATTAGTTGACCCTTTTGACCTTTTTTTTTTTTTTTTTTTTTTGTAATAAATGTATTAAAATCCTCCTAAAAATTCATGAAAGAACCAGTGGGCATGGATTTTGATATTATTTATTTCAGTAAAAGTATTTGGTACAATGGCCACAGTGTTGGTGGAAAAATACAGAATATCTTTGAATACATGATATTTAAAATATATGTGTGTGTATATATATTATCACATTTATTTGTTTGGTTCATGTTGTACCTTTTTTAGGGAGTAGTTTAGAAAGGGAGCAATGTTATTAGAGCAGATGTTGAAATCCTTCAAAGCCTGTATAGATTTGAGTTTGAAGAGCATGGCATGCAGCCAGAATGACCATTTTAATATCCATCACATGCTTTGTGTTTATATTTTTACTTTTGTTAGGATCTGTAATATCCGTAAAATCTACAGAGAGAAAGACACCAAAGTGGAGGCTTTGAGAGGTGAGACTTCCCACCTGTCAAAATTGTGACACTTCTGTTTTTATGTTATGAGCAATATCGTCTTTGTCAGTAATTATACATCTTAGGACTAAATTGCTGCTTCTATGCTGCAGGTAAAATCCATTATACTTTTAAAGTACCAAATCTCATAGTGCACTTGATTGGTACTAGATTTATGATGACGAGACTTCTGGTTCTGACGTATAGGTGAATGTTTTGTGATCTAAAGGTTTGACTTTTGACATCTATGAGGGTCAGATCACTGCCCTGTTGGGTCACAGTGGAGCAGGAAAATCCACCCTCATGAACATCCTGTGTGGCATCTGCCCCCCTACAGAAGGTCAGACAAATGATGCATAGATGCTAATTTTGAAAATGACACCTTTTACCTCTTCCTGAGTACCTGGGAAAGATTAAATGTTGTGCTGCCACACACTCTGTTATTGTGTGTTTTACTTATAGGCACGGCAACCATCTATGGTTCTCCTGTGGCGGAGATTGCAGAGGGGGCCGAGATGAAACAGCTGGTTGGTATATGCCCCCAGTTCAACATCATCTTTGATGTGCTCACCGTAGAGGAACACCTGAGGATCTTTGCTGCCATCAAAGGGATCCTGCCCTCTGATATTGACGGTGAGGTAGGAAAACCCAGTGGATCTAGAGACATCAGCTGACTTCTTGTTGATTCATTGTATAGGATATTCAAAAGCAAACCACGCATCTATATGTAACAAGAGAGCCGATTGGACATCAACTGTACCCTGCATATTTAATTACATTTCATTATAGAGTGCAACAGTGACGTACACTTTTCAGTGTTCTTGGTTCTAGGAGTAATTTTTTTTCGTTCTATTTTAATTTTAGATTTTTACATATATACACTACTGTTCAATACAGTTTTAAAATGTATCTCTTTTTAAGGTGAGGAAGGTTCTAAAGGATCTGGATTTGGAAAAGATTATGGATGCCCAGGCAAAGAACCTGAGTGGAGGCCAGAAGAGGAAGCTCTCTGTGGGCATAGCAATTCTTGGAGACCCAAAGGTAAATGTCTGACCACTTATAACACACTGACTTCTTGATCTGTTTGCTTATTTATCCACCTCCCTCCATGTCTGTCTTTTTGCTTATGTATCAGATCCTTCTTCTGGATGAGCCTACGGCTGGTATGGACCCAGTGTCTCGGCACCAGGTTTGGTCGTTACTGAAGAGTCGTAAAGCAGGCAGAGTTACTGTACTCAGCACTCATTACATGGATGAGGCAGATATACTTGCAGGTAATGTTCTCGTTTTTCTTTTCTCTTCCATCAGTTATCTCCATCTCAATCTCACGTACCTCTTCATTTGTCACACAGATCGTAAAGCTGTCATCTCTCAAGGACAGCTGAAATGTGTTGGCTCTTCTTTGTACTTGAAGACCAAATGTGGGGTTGGCTACCATCTTAGGTCAGTTCTATATTAAGAAAACATTTTATTTTATTTTATTTTATTCCGGTCACCCAGGACATTAATGTTGTCATTCTAAACCTCCTATAGAATGTCTGTGACTGAAGGCTGTGAGGTGGACAACATCACATCACTGGTCAAGAATCATGTTCCCAAGGCTCAGTTGTCAAGGCAGCAAGAGGCTGAGCTTACATTCACGTTGCCTTTCGAGAGCATGGACACTTTCCCAGGTCTTGCTTCTATTTGCCCTCATGTCACCATCTGCTATGTGCCATGCTGCCATATGCCCTGCGGAGCAACAGATTGTGTCATGCTGTTACCAGGACTGTGGTGGCATTTACTGGGGCAGTTTTATTTAATTCTATATTGATCTATTATAAAACTACAGACATGAAGTCTGTGGTGTTGGTTGAGTGTTTACTTAAAGCTTAGTTTGATGTACTCCCCTTAATGTCATTCCAAACCTGCATTACTTAATTTATTTTGTCTAGTACAAGGTAGGTTTGGAATGACGTGGGGTTTTTTTTAGGAATGCTTTGTGTTTTTGATTAGTTATCTTGATCACTAAGCATTCATACTTCAAAAATATTACCAATTTCCATTGTTGCTATTCTCGCCTCTCACTCACGCTGCACTGCAGGGCTGTTTGCGGAGCTGGACTGTCGACCTGACCTGGGTATCATTAACTATGGTGTCTCCATGACAACGTTAGAGGATGTATTCTTGCGTCTAGAGGCAGAAGCGGAGGTGGATCAGGCTGGTAAGATTACCACCAAGGTTCAAACCATCTCACTTCAAAATTAGATTTGGGGGTTGGGGGGGACTGATCAGTGTTACAATGAACCAGCACAGTGATGTGCTCAAGATGTATAACACCCACTCTGTCTGTGTGTTCCTTCACTGGTAGACTACAGTGTGTTTAACCAGGATAAGGTGGAAGAAGAGGGAGATGCATGCTCTCTGGATGACACGGACCAGAGGCTGCTGACGTTTTCAGACAGCAGGCAGGATGCAGTAACCGGTCATGCCCTCTGGAGGCAGCAGTTTAGCACCGTGGCCTGGCTGCACATGCTCAACCTGCAGAGAGAGAGAAAACCTGTTATTTACAAGTGAGCAAATGCTAACAAGAACTAGTTGATCATGTTTGCATTTCGGTAGTACACACTAATTTACTGCACGCTCTTGTATTTTAGAGTGTATAAATTAATTTAAAATGTAAATTATGGTTTAATTTTTCGCAGCAGAACTGATGTACAGTACATACACCTGTGTCCATGTATTACATAATAATAATAATAATAATAATAATAATATACACTACACATTTGTTTATAAACATTTGTACTGTAATGTTACAATTTTATTTTTAAAATGCTGTTGTGTTTTTTTGCCGTGATCACATGATGCTGAAGACTGGAGTAATTGCTGCTGAAATTCAGCCTTGCCATCACAGGAATATATTAATTTTAAAATATCTTAAAATGGACAACACTTAAATTGTAGTAATAATAATTCATTATTTTTCAATTAAATATTACTGTAATTACTGTATGGATCAAATTAATTCACCTGTGGTGAACATAAGCGATTTGTTTTAAAAACGTTAAAAGATCTTCCTGAGCCCAAACTTTTGCTTGGTATTTATATTTATATGGAACATGACCCTAGACCATACAAAAAAAACAAACAATTACAATTGACTTGGGGAAATAAAGACTGCAAATGAACCATAAAAGTATCTTATCCATATGACTCAGGTGTTATACACAGCCATAAGTCACACTATTTTCATTATTTTTTGTTGATCACTGTAAAGGTGCTAAAGCACTATACAAATAAAGGTGACTTGACATTTGTCTTCTCTTTTGCTCAGTTTGACGCTCTTCCTGGTTTTCTTGTCTGCAATGCTGATTCTATCCGTGGCCACAGGAAACATTCAGATTCATTCTCCTGAAAGACTGTTTTCACCTATATACCTGCTGCGCCGCAACGAGGCTCCTCATAAATACACTACCAGCCTGCTTGTGCAAAACTCCACCGGTCAGTAACACTTCATAAAAATAAAGCTTGTTTGAGGATATTTGAAGGTACTGTTGTTGTTCAAATTGATCTGACACTGAATTGACTTGGGTAATGTGAAATATGTGTTTGTGGTAGATTCTGACCTGTCAGGGTTCATCCACAATCTGGAGTCTCAGAACATTAAAGTGGAAATGATGAAAAAACCAGACTACATGTCTGCTGCACCTGTCAGCGCTGCCATCAACGTGACAGGATTCGGTAAGGTGAGTGAAAATATATATTTTATTTTATTTAAAAAAAATTTACACCAGTACAATTGGATAACCTCTTTACACTTTTACACTCCAAAGTTATAGTAATGGATTTTTTTTTTTTTTTACCAAATCATTTTTCAGCTGAGAAATTATTTAAACAATTGCTGTTTGTTCAAAATCTTTCTTTTCCTTCCTGTCTTCTCTCGCTGTTTCTCTTTGTGTGAATTCCAGGATTTTACCTACATTTTAGCGTTTAACAGTACCACCGTGCACTCCTTGCCGATGGCTGTCAATGTGCTCAGTAACGCCCTCCTCAGGGGCTTTAACGGCACTGGACACATTAGAACATGGACTAAACCTTTTGACTATGTAAGTGCAGTGCATTAATACACTGAAGCCACTGCATATACAGTACTGTGTTTTTTTTTTTTTTGCGAGTGTCTATAGCTGTATATCTGTCTTCATTTTAGCAAATCCCAGATAAGACGTCCTATGCCCTGGTTTACATTGAGGCTGTGATTCTTGGGATGCTGGCTGCTGGGATGCCAGCCTACTTTGCAATGGACCACACAAGAGACCGAGAGGTACATATGTAGGTTGTAACTTCATATAGTGATGGTTTGGCTTTTTATTTTAAAGTTTGGGATCAGTGTTTTACATTTATGCAATGATGCATTAAATTAATAAAAAATTACAGACTTATACATTTTCAAATAAATTGCAGCCTTTGTGAACCCAAAGAAATCGTACTGATCCCTAATCACCTTATCCAAATTTGAGGGTGCTGCAAAAGCACAATTTGAGTCGTTTTAAGTTTTTTACATTGACTGCAACCACTCTCTTTACTATATTTGTATCAGTTGAAGTGTCGCTCGACCCTGAGGATCTCAGGTCTTGTTCCTTCGGCGTACTGGTGTGGTCAGGCAGCTATTGATGTCCCATTCTATTATCTCATCTTAACCTGTATGACCAGCACCCTGTTTGCCTTTCATTCTACAAACCTGCTGACCTCCCATAACGTCATGTCTGTGGTAAGAAAACACTTTACCTTAGAGCTATTGGCTGCCACTAGACATTTTATAACACAGTTTTTGTTTAAGCTTAAAGAACAGAGCAGACAACGACTACAACGTGACAACGACTACAACGTGACAACTGTCTTTTCTCCATTTTCAGGCTCTGTGTCTGATTGGCTTTTCTCCAGCCATGATTCTCTTCACATACTGTGTGTCCTTCATGTTTGTCAGAGTCCAGAGCAATAGGGACTTCTTCTCAGTTCTCTCCATGATGGTAAGTAGTAGTAGTTGAAATATCAGGCCATTTTGAAATTGGGATTTTATTCATTTACTTGATGTTATTTAACTGATATTCCTGTACTGAATTAGTTAATATTTTAATTATTATTTGAAGTATCTAGCTCCAAATGTCATGGAAAGTCATTGTTCCAGGGGTGTGGAAACCCTGACAATTATCTTTTAAATTCAAATGTAACACTTAGGAGGGTATTAAAGCTCTTCTTTTTTTCATCCATAGTTGTGTGTGGTTTCTGCATCCATAGTCCAGCTGGCTCTTGTAAATGAAAATGCTGCTATCGCTCGTCTCCTTCACAATGCACTGTGTTTCTTCAGTCCACTCTACCCTCTTATGGGCTGCCTTAACTGCATTACCATGGTAACACTTTACTGCTCATAGGACTCCTATTCAGTTTTTAGAGTATGGTATATGTTGAATATATGTTGAAATGTCTTTTTTATTCTAGGTCACCTTCCTTCAGTCCCCTCATGATGATGATTTCCTGTGGAAGAACCTCTTCATCTCGGTTGTGGCTGTAAGTTAAATATTACTTTACTTTCTCAAAGTGTTTTATACTGTTGTCTTTTACGCTCAATCTTTGTGGTTTCCATAGCCGTACATCCAGTGTATTCTGCTGCTCTTCACCCTGAGATGGCTGGAGATCAGATATGGAGGGAAGACAATGAAAAATGACCAGCTCTGCAGGTCTGACTTCATAAACTAAATGTCCAAGTACATTTTTACCAAAGCCTTCAATCAGGAGTAGTGATTGGAATAACATCTATGAGCTCATGTTTCATGAATATTCTTTATGCAAATACTGATGTACTTTATTTATTACATTCACAGGAAGAAATTACATTTTAAAATGTATTCAAATATAAAACCGCTATTTTAAATTGTAATGTTTCACAATATTATTGCTTTTACAAATATAAATGCAGCTGAAGTAAAAACTTACTGACCCCAAACTTTTGAACTCTAATGTACACGAAGCAAATACTTTAGCATATTAATTGCACATAATTTCAATAAAGGTAGATGTCATATTAAGCAAATAATTAGTAGGTCATAAGCTCTGCATATCATCACTTAAATTGCATTATAAGAACAATTTCAGTGCCAAGTACCAAAGCAGTAGTTACAAAGGACATAGTGTGAACTCTTCTAATTTTACTGAGACCTTATGAATGGCTGGTGCAACTCTAACCAGATCACTAAGAATAGGAGCTTGATCACTGAACTCCTGTGTTCTAAAGGATTTCCTCCCAAGCAAAGGGCAAAGCTCAGCGGAACCCAGAGGAGAACATGAGTGAAGATGAGGATGTTCAGATGGAGAAAGCTCGTGTGAAGGAGGCGTTGACCTGTCAGTGCTGTGAGGAGGTACACCCCACTTTTCTATAAGTCTCATCACAAATCACATTGTCGACTAACAGCACTAAATATGGAGAAACATCTTCCTTTTTTACAGAAACCAGTGGTTGTGGTGAGTAACCTCAGGAAACAGTACAAAGGCAAGAGGGAAGGCTTCTCTCTCACCAAGAAAAGGAAAGTGGCCACTAAGAACATCTCCTTCTGTGTTCGCAAAGGTAGAATTTTCCTCTATTTGCTGTACTGTAAATAGTGATGTTAGAGTGAGAGCAAGCAGATGTTAATGAAAAATGACCTGTTCTCAGGTGAGGTTTTGGGTCTGCTGGGACCAAATGGAGCAGGAAAGAGCACCATCATGCACATGCTGTCTGGAGATACTGAACCTACTGCTGGACAGGTTTGTGGTCAATCTTTTTTTTTTTTTTTTTTTTTTTCCCGCTGGTTAGGAGTCATTTTAAACATATGAAGCTTGTTCAGTGTCTTCTGACTATAGTTTGATTACTGGTTTTTAGATTCTGATGGGAGATTATGGCACTGACTTCCAGCCAGTGGAGAACCCCTTGGAGCATGTAGGGTACTGTCCTCAGGGGAACCCTCTGTGGCCTAGAATCACTCTACAGGAGCACCTGGAGATCTATGCTGCCGTCAAGGGGCTACGTCAGCATGATATCCCAAACATCATTAAGCGGTACAAAAAAATAAAAAGTACACTTAAACTACCATTCAAAGGCTTTTTCATGTTTTTGAAAGTAGTCTTTTATGCTCGCCAAGGCTGATTTTTATTTGATTTAAAAAAGTAAAGAAAAATAGTTTGAAGAAATATGCAATTTAAAGTACCTGTTCAGTTATACTATTTTAATATATTTAAAATATAATTAATTCCTGTAATGGCAAAGCTGAATCATTACTCCTCTGACGAAAGTTCAAATGAAAACTAAATCTAAAATCTTTTGTAACATTATAAATGTCTTTACTGTAACCTTTGATCATTTTGCTAAAAAAAAAAACTAGCTCCAGATATTTTAAAACACACAAATCAGGGTTTAAATGTTGCATATTTTTTAGATTATTGATCACCACAACTCTAACACTTTTTATTTTTATTATTATTATTATTATTATTATTATTATTATTATTATTATTATTTACAAATGCACTTTTGTAGCCCATTAAGAGTAAATTATGACTGGAAAATCACAAGCCTTTGTCAGGTCAGTTTGGTCACTGCTTATCAATATGACCAATATGTATAATTGTCCATTACATTCAGTATGATCACCATGGCAATTTAATTTTTAAATATTGTTTGTCTTTCAGTGTTGTGAGTGCTCTAGAGCTAAAGGATCATCTTTACAAACAGGCAAAAACTTGTTCATGGGCTAAAAAGGAAGGTAAGTAAAACATGCATATAATTCAGTATAGAAAATATAAAATCATACTTTGTCCTGTACTTCAGGCTTTTTTGTGTTTTTCATGCTAGTTGTGCTTTGCACTAAGCATGCTGGGAAATCCTCAGATAGTTCTGTTGGACGAACCATCAACAGGGATGGATCCCAAATCAAAACAGCGCATGTGGTAAAAAATTACTACACTACATTAATGTCCATGGCTTCTGTTCACTGTTTTTGTGTTGCACATACTACGATCCATATAGTAATTTAATAAATGTGTAGATATAAAACAGAGGGATGCAAAAATAAAAAGTTTCAGTGGTTCATTCCAATAGGAGGGCAATCCGTGCTGCCTTTAAAAACAAACAGCGAGGGGCCCTTTTGACCACCCACTACATGGAAGAGGCGGAGGCTGTGTGTGACCGTGTGGCCATCATGGTTTCTGGTCAGCTGAGGTGAGGGGCTGGGACCGATAAATGCGTCATTTGAAAATAAGCATTGTCAAGCTAGTTTCTTGCTTAAACATATTGCGAGTAAATTAGAAAAAGCATGTAACATTTTAAGTGCCCCCCTGCAGGTGTATTGGCTCAATTCAGCACCTGAAGGGGAAGTTTGGAAGAGGCTACAGCTTAGAGATTAATCTCAGGGAGGAGCTCACAGGTCTCCAGCAGGTAGCGCTGTTGCATAAAGAAATACTGAAGATATTTCCCCATGCTGCTCGTCAGGAGAGGTGAGGCGTGTCTGCATTGGATTAGACATTAAATAGGACTTTTGGGGGGGGTGTCAAAATGAAGCTAAACTGCAAATGTTTGACAAAGTAAAAAAACGTCTGGGAGTTAGAAGGGATTTTGTTTTAACATCTATTGATCTTTGCAGTTTTGCCACTCTGATGGTGTATAAAATCCCAATGGAAGATGTGAAGTCACTAGCCAAGTCCTTTGCCCAGTTGGAAAGTGGTAAGAAATGGACCCCATAACAACCACAGAGTTTTTGTGTAGAGTTAAAAATACTATTTTGATCATTCACTTTTGTCTTCACAGCTAAACAGAACTTTAACTTTGAAGAGTACAACTTCTCCCAGTCAACCCTTGAACAAGTATGTACTATTGAATGTCCTTTAAAAAAAAAAAAAACATTTAATTATGACTTATGCTTAACCTGCCAGTGTAAGGATGTCACACCGGTAAATAATAAACTTGCAGCAGCACCGATATTACGATTAATACAGGATGGGGTTTATCGTATATAGTTTGCGGGCATCTGGGAGACCCTATCAATTATATGTCGGGTATTGAGATCGCTTTTGAATAATTTGTGGACATCAGGTAGTTGCTGTCAATATGCAGGGTATTGAAATTGTTGAAATCATAAGATATTTGTCAATAGCTGCTTTTCCACCATTGAACCGAATGGTTCCCATTGCATAACCATTCCATTCGGTGGCGATCCGGGCCAGCTGATACGGTTCTGGTTTCATTTTACACTGTGGGGCTGATAACTGCCACTCTTTGGAATGTAATGCATAAGTCATTGCCTTGGTAACGCAACGCTTTACTGATGCTATGAGATGTAAATGACCGCTTTATGGAGGATGATCAGATATTTATTTTAATTTTATTATTAATTTGTGTTTGTCACCCAAATAGAGCACTTAGCCAGCTATAGCGAAACTGGTAGCCAGGCAACAGACAAGTGACCAATCCTGAGTGGCGACATCACTTCACAGATTCTACCAGCACGATTAGACAGCTGTGCCGAGAATTATGGGCCAAGAACGGTTTGTAATCGCGCCGTACCATACTAGGCTCAAGTGGAAACACAACTGGATCCGTTCCTTACCATTCTAAAAACTGTTTGGCCCGACAGTAGAAAAGCTGCTAAAAATGTTCGATCTCTTGCTCCCCAAATCCTCCACCTTCGTCTTGTCCGTCATCTCTCCTGCTGCACTGTACTGCGACACTGCAGCTCGTTCTGTATGGAGCAGACTCTTTCGGTTAATAGTAACGTCTGTTGTCAAACTGAACTAAATGGGTTTTATTTCTATAAAAAAAGTAAAATGGCAGTGGGGTGGTGGCCAAGTAATGTAATCGGTGTACTGCCCACAGTGGAATGCAAGTTACCACAGCAAACCTATGCCAGTGGAGTAAGAAAAAGTAGTCTTAAACTCAGATAGATATTATTGTAATATCTCTGCCTTTGTTTTCTAATAAAAATTAGATGTCTACAGATCATAGTTAATTGCATTTCTTTGAAAGCATTTACCTGTTTTGCAGGTTTTCATGGAGTTCGCTAAAGAGCAGGAGAATGAAGAAGAGGAGGTTGGATCACTTAGCACGACTTTTCAATGGCAGAGACTGAGACAGGATGGCCCTATATCCATCAATCACGCTGACAGCATAGTGCACCAGCTATGAGCCGATCCTGTCCTGCCTTCCCTGAAGTGTTGTGCCCTTTTCTCTGTCTCTCTATCACTCCGCATGTGCCGTCCTTTGCCTTAAGAGCCATAAACTAACGGGACTCACAGGACAATAGAGTGGAGACTCCAATGGCCAGTTGCACACATGCGTGTTTGTGTGGGCTGTGACGCTCGCTTTGGCTCTGGTACTGGCACTTGCTCAGATATAATCTGACACACGACTCGCGTGTCAGCTGTAGATGCCGAGCTAGACTTGGCAGTTCTTTTTTTGTTGTTTGTTTCTATGAAGATATTTTATTTTTTAAATTCTCACTCTGTAACTCTTATACCTTTTCACTTGTTGTTGTGCATCGAGCTCACATTCTGTTGTGTACATATACACATCGTCAGTCACTGGGAAATTAGTTGCATGGAGCGGGTTCCACATTATCGAAGCGGTACCAAAGTCTCACTCACATCGACGCCAATACAGTGCTTTTTGGTGTCTGTAGCATGGGATATAAACTTGCGTCTGTGTGTGTACAGCTATATAACTTTATCTATGCGTACTGTTGTAAGTTTTCAGACAGGAGAATCTCATTATGGTTGTGTGCAAACTTAGGCGGCATTAACACTGAGATTTACCAGCATGTCGTGGGCTGCTCTCGATTCTTGTAACCCTTTACAGGGCGGAACGGCCCTGCAGGTGCATGAAGCCTCTTCTGTCTCTGCTGCACCCAGGAGATCTCCCAGACTCCTTTCTCAAACACCAGCACGTGTTTCAGGCTTTCACACAGAGCTCTCCAAAGAAAAACAGGGCTAAGCACTCACAGCGAGTGGGTTGAAATCAAGACAATGAAGAGCTTCTCTCTGTCATCCCTTTTCCATCCCGTCGTCAGGTGGCCTTCCTTTAGGAGCAGTTTAAACGTTTCAGATCAGTAGCTTGCTCACAATCCGTACCAAACCATGTAGCACGCCAGATAAGTCGCATACTGCTGAGAGGTCTTTTATTTTTTTATTAATTTTTTTTTTTTTAAACGAATGCTTTATGAACGGTGAGCATTGAATCTACAATGGTTCTTTTTGCTGACGTTTTGTGGTGAGCCTTCACTTTTGGAAGATTTTGGGCACCAGGACGGGACGTTAGTGTTCAGCTTGGGCTCATTTGAAGTTGGTTGGTTCTTGTTTAAGAGGGTTTGCCTTTTTTTGGGGGGGGCATATATTTGTTTAAACGCACAAAAACGAGAGGTAATCATTTAAGTAAAATCTCTACATTTATTTCTCTGTAGTGCAAAGGGCCGCATTGGAGAATGCTGTACCTTTCACAAATTAATAATTTACAAAAATATCTACAGGAATAGGATTTTATTTTTTCATTCTTAATGGGTAATACTTTAAAATAAGGTTCTGTACATTCATGCAATAGCTAGTATGGAATAACAGATACTTTTACAGCATTTATCTTATTTTCATAATATAGATTTTTTTATTCCTAACTTTTTTTACATCTTAGGTTTAATGTTTTATGACCAAGCATGCGTTAACTATAATGTTATCTAATAGAGGATTATTGTAAAGTATTACCAATTAAAGTTATTCTGCCATTATCCCCTCTCCCTCTCCATGTTGGTTGCAGTATTGAAGCTGATACACCAGTGTAGTCTACTCTCAACTGAAAGTGTTTTAATTTCAGAACTCTGCAAACGTCCATTTACACTCGGTGCATATTTCTGGTGAGTTTATGATATTCCTTTGTCCAGTTGATTTGTCCTTATCCAGCTCCTAGCGATGGTGATGCAGAACCGTATGTTGTTGGCATAAAGAACTGCCCCAAGTGCTGGTTCTCTTGTTGGTAGAACTTCTGAAAGGTGTTTGCTAGATTTTTCATGGTTACTCCTGAGCAAATCTGTTGTAGATAGTTACGTTTTCGGATTATACTCAATTGGAAAAAGGTACTTGTTCATTTTCTGGACATTTAACCCTAGCTGAATGTGAAAGGGTGTATATAGTGTTGTGTGGAGCAGTCCTCAAAAATTGTAATCAGTGCCAATTTGGCATGTTATGTGGACCTATATGCATTTTAATTTTTTTGACCTCCTCTTCCTAAGTTTGATTTTAAAGCAAATCAAACTCTTGTTGTCTTGTATTGTCCATTTTTAGAGACACAATGCAACTTCTGTAGCATCTAAAGTACCAAGTTTTTAAATGAACAAAAATGTCTATGATTGAATCAGATTTTTGGAATAATTATGGCAGACACAGATTTTTAGGGGGAGATAATTGTAATTTTTGCACAAATATAGCCTGTCATGTCAGTAATGTATATTCTTTTCTGTAACATTAACACTGGCCAGTTTAGTCTTTGCTGGACTGGGTTGGAATGGGATGATTATATTGATCACTATGTAACATCTATTTAACCAAGACCTTTATTTCCTCCAAAGTGCAATATATGAATATTTGTGTGTGTGAGTATTTAATGCATTATGTAGACGGTGTCATTGCAAACTGCAATATTAATGTTGTCTCGCTTGTGATCCCAGATGTGTCTTGCAGTACAATGTAGCCACAAATATATAATCTTTTAGAACGCTTTGCACTCTCTTGCCCTAGTGCCCATTTCCTGCCATTTGTATGCAACAATTCTTCAAAAATAAATTGTATTCAGGATGTTAATTTTTGGAATGTGAATAAGTTGCACATATTTCACTATGAGATGAAGTGCATTGATTATTTTATTTACGCCTGTTTTTCACCACTGAGATGGTTAACACTTAGATGGAATTCACCCATGAAATAAATGTTGAAATAAATGGGGTAAAACTTCACAGGTGCTGCTGCAGTTGCTCCTTATTTTAACCTTAAGATCTCAGTGAAGAAATAAATGTTTTTTTTTTTTTCTTCTGTATAAGCTTCATCCACTACCCAAAATGCAGTGCGTGAGCTGTCTGTCAGCTGTTTAGACGCCTGTAAGTCCAACCATGAGTTGTGAGAGTACTCTGTGGTTGTTCCCCTTTCCTTATCTTGTGCAGAATAAGCTGTCGATTTGTTAACATTATTTAGTGTCTAGTTTAAGGTTTTACCTGGCAGTGACGATGGGGTTCTGTTCAGTTTCCCCCAATCATTTAATCTAGTTAGTGGATCTATTTAAACCACGTTTCAAAAATGTATGCATATGGCAAATGGATAATTCCATACCGACAAAGATGGGCAAATTGGACCAACTACATTTAAAAATGAAGAAAACACTTTAGTGATTACAGGTGATACCTTTTTAAACGGTTGAAGTCATTACAATATTCCATTTATATTTAAACAGCTGTGACATGGATTGACAACAGCAGACGTGCTTCAGATCTTTTGAGTTTCTCAACCATAAACTGAATTCAGCTGAACAACAGCCGAAATGCATTTTCCTGTCATCACTGTAAAGCTCCTTTGAAACAATCTGTATTGTGAAAAGCACTATATAAATAAAGGTACCATGACCTAGGGATTAAGAAGTCCTCAGGAGCACTGTTATGTTTGCATTCTGTATTGTTTTTGGATGTTGTACATTCTTGCACTCCGTGGCATGAGTTATGACACAACTGCTTCATCTGCACTTTTATTTCCACAGAATCGAAAACAAAACCTCAGACGACCTGCATACTAAACATTTCATTTGCTGCATCGCAGGCACTAGATTTTATTGGTGTAGGGGAGTGTGGGGCACAACCTAATGCGGGGTTAGTTGTAACACGCATGGTTTAACACTTTCCACACATGCCAGGATGACGAAACTTAGTGTATTTACTAGTTGCCATAGCAACATTATTTAGAGAAAAAATTGCGCCAAATTATGTAATCTTTGGAAGAGATCACTGAACATTTATTTAACCATAGCAAAAGTAAATTTCTTAAGTTTATTTTTCATCTGTTTTTTGTGTTTGTTTAAAATAAGACAAATCTGATATTATTGTAATCTTCTATCTGTTCTTTAACAGTTGAGATGTTCTTTAATGCTGATCTAACAGCAGAAGACGCGAGCCGCGGTTTAAATCCCAGCTGCACAGGTGCTATTTTAGTTTGTCTTGGCTTTTTTATTTATTTAATTTTTTTACTATATCAGGTAACATTTTAAGCTGTCATATGCTCATGTTACACTGTACCCCACCTATGGGGCATGTTGTCACATTTCACTTCCATTCTTTCGAGGTAAATCAAGGGGGGAAAAGTATATACCGTATTAATGAAACAAAACCACATAATTGTACTAGACGTATGAAATTAATGTGGGGAAAAAATTAATTATTCTGAACCCCAAGTGGATTTACACAAACCAAGAAGGTCAAAAAGCGTTAGGTTGTGCCCCGCTCTCCCCTATACCCTCAAACCCAAATGCTTTCCATGAAAATAGATGAAATTCCCCAGAATTCAGCCACACACCAAATGTATATTGCTTAAATTTGGATGTAATAAAACGGTTGACAGATTTATCCATATGCACATGAACCATCCTGGTGTTCGAGGCACATGTCAGGATCAGGATGATTCCCTAACTTAATGCTGAATTCTCCAACCTAGTGTGAAGATGGAGCTGAAGAGGAGGATTTCGTGGAAGTTCGTGTTGAAGGATTTGACAGCCGTCAGTTTGCCTCAGTGATTGACATTTTGGGCTACACCTGTGAATGATCCTCATTACTCTCTCCGCTGGGACCTCATTGTTGGAAAGTAAGAGGTGTTTTAACTCCCTTTATTTTGCTCTTAGGAAAACTGCGTTTTCTTTACAAAAATATATAAAGTGATTTTTCTTAGAAAAGCTTTATTGAATACGTAATATAAAAATACATCTCTTATAATTTACACTTGACACACCATGGTATGATTCCAAATCGGTACAGCTCGCTGTCCTTTGAGCAAAACTGAATTCTGGAATCTCTTGCTCTTATGTGTTCTTAAAAATATGAATAAAAAAAATCTTGCTCGACCAGTAACAATCAATTGACTAAAAGCTACTCTTCCACCGTTATTCTAAATGTTGCTTTGCAGCATTTTTGACAAGGTCTTAATTTGTGATTTTAAGAGACTCATCTCGTTTCTTTTTAATTTTGCAAATACAGTACTATAGGAGAGGTGTCAGATTTCTTTAAGCGTTCTATTTCTATTGCTTAAGAATTGCCCTGCCTCAACTTTTTGTTGCTTGATTAAATCGGCAGTCAAACCAATCAATTCATCTTAACTTGGGTTTTCCCGAGTAAACAAGGTAAAGTATGTGAATAGAACAGGTTACTAGATTTTTACAATTAAGACATTAATAAGTTAACTAAAAGGTGTTAGAACAACTGTTGGATTTGACAACGCACTTAAATACTTTAACTAAAGTAAAATCACAATCATTTAAGCTAACCCGTGATCTCTTTCTGTTAACTGCTAAATAAAGCAAGTCTTAATGTAACCTGGCCAATCCTTAACCTACAGGCTCTACTCTTCACCAAAATGGTAACCCCAATACACGGACAAACCCCTTTAAATTAAACATAACAGAACATTAAACACTAACAGATCGCCCCTATATTATCAAAAACAATAACATTTACTCCCTTTAAAAGTTGGAAGCAAAGCATGCTGGGAACTAGAAATCTGATGTAACTTGTAAAAATGTAACTTATTTATTGTGAGTTCTGTTTAATACAATCAGTTATTGAGTTCACATAAATTTAAGTACAAACTGTAAGTAATATTTGAGTAAAATTAACTTGTGTGTATTCCACAATCCTAAAGAAACCCTACAAATTTAAATTAAAATGATCATATAGCTAGAAATAATGAGCTAATATCACAAAACAATCAATATGTATAAGAAAATCAGTAGATGAGATGAAAGAATGCCCAGACACAGTTGGGCATCTCATCAGCAGGAAGAGGATTCTGAAACTTCCTTTCAGCTGTGTGTACTCACAAAGGCAAACACTCTCCATGGACATCAACCCTCTGGAGAGGTGGGGTGCACCAAATTCAACCAACTTACTGACTAACTATTTAAACCTATTAGTTATCTTGAGGCTTATTTGTAGTTGACCCATCTCTTGTAAAATTATCTCAACAGCATTGTGCACCGGATCCTTCCTGCTGGTCAAGGGACATATCAGGTCAGGATGATTCCCTATCAGGATGCTGAATTCTCCCGCCCCTTCACTGGCAGTGTGAATGGAGCTGAGCAAGCGTGTTTTTGTGGGAGTTCGTGTTGGAGTTGACAGCTGTCAGTTTGGCTCAGTGATTGACACATGTTGGGCCACACCTGTGAATGATCCTCATTACTCTGTCCGCTGGGACCTCATTGTTGGCAAGCAAGTTATTGTTTTGTTTGTTTGATTTGCCTTCCTTAGCATTTTTTTTTTTTTTTTTTTTTGTATTTTGCCAGAAAAAAAACAATACTATTCGTTACTGTTAGGATGTTTTCAGACCTGTAGATCATTGCTTTGTTCCAAAACAGATTCAGCAGTTTCTTCTTAATTCGGCTCGCTTTCACAAGGCAACATTTCAAAGCATACCAAAGTCACATGCGAGTGAAACTATCCTCTTATTGTTCAGAGTACACAAATGTAGCCGAGTGGGAATCAAGGCATTCTTGCGTTGCACCTGCTTTGGTGGAGAGCAATTTGACAGCATTGTAAGATGAAGAGGCGCTCTGATGTGATCAGAACCACAGAATCAAACACTGTTTCAGACAACTTGGTTTGTTGGTCGGTTGGGTCACCACAAGTGAACCACTCCAGAGTTTGGTTTCAAGCAGACTGAGAGCACCTCGTTGAGGCAATCTCAGACCGTTTTTTTTTTTTTTTATTATTTTATTTTATTTTTTTGTGATATGGATCCGAGAGCAATTGCTGTGTCCATATATGCCAAAATTAATCTAACTATGGGAGAAAACACCCGGTTCTGAAACAAATGACCCTTATGTCATCCCAATCCTGAATATGTTTAAAATCTTCAACACTTGAACCTAGCAAACCTGCTTTAGTAAAAGTGTGTTCATTTGACAGTCTGATGTTTGGAACATCAATCAACAGAATATTTACACAGACGTTTTAAACATTGTTTTGCTGCATTTTCTTTCCAGCCGCAGTCATGCTTAACAAACATGTTGTTATTTTCTTGCATATTGCTTCTGTAATTAACTTCGACTGGTTTCTCTTCATTCTTCACTTATGCAAACGATTTCACCACAGATTTCTTTAAGAAAACATTACATAAGAAACCATCAAATTGATACATTTTTAATTCATGCAGCATAAAGATTTCATCATTTTGCACACTCATTTGTTAAAGGTACACTGTAACTTTTGCCCCTCTAGCAGTTAATTTTGCTTAATCATTAATAATCATTTTGCTTAAGAGCATTGTTTGGTTTGCTTTTTTAAACGGGTGATTCCCCAGGGGTTGAAGATTTAGCTGCTACATGTCAACCTTTCTTACTCGTTGTGACTAACCTGCGACTAATCTCTATTTATGGATATGACGAGATGAGGTATTCATAATGATTTTCAGTTTTGTTCAAGGTAATTAAAGCAACAGTTTTTCAATAATGGGAGAATATGTAAAAAGTATGGTATTTGGTGTAAAAGGCGCCGTTGCTGTTGGGGCGCGAAAAGGCACAATAATTGACATGATAATAAACGGCTGACATTTCCATTTGTTGACATGACATGGTTCGATTCAGATGGTAAATGTATATTAAGTTGGGTGTCCACCTTAGCGATAACGCCTATATTTATAGTAAAACCATCATATTTAAAATGTATATTAATCATGCATATTTTGTTACATGATATTTACTACTGTAAATCTATATTAGATTATTATGGGATCTCCTCAATGCTTTCAGAATCTTTACTTTTGAAAATAATTTTGTTTAAAATATATTTTTATATCAACATCTTTTAATTACAGTATAAAATAGTACAAACTTTGCTAAAGTGATTGTTTTGAACAAGTATTAACTTGGACATTATTTAAAACATATTTTAGCTAAGGTATTTGTATTACTGTGTGGGCCTTTTGCCACTTCATACATTTATATGAGTTTTAAAGGAGTGGTCGATTGCCCCTTTTTACAAGATGTGAAATAAGTCTCTGATGTATAATAAGTCTCTGATGCCCGTTTCCGCCACTAAATAAAAAAATAAGAGTAATTGTGACTTATCTCAGAATGGACTTTTTTCTCAAAAAAAAAAAAAGAGAATCTATAAGAATCTAAAATTCTGACTTTATATCACGCAGAGAAAAAAAAAAGTCGCAATTACTCTTTCTTTTTTTTATTTAGTGGCACAAACGGGCTTCCATACTGATGTCCCCAGAGTGTGTATGTGAAGTTTTCGCTCAAAATACCCCACAGATAATTTTTTTTTATAGCATGTTAAAATGATAAAAAATTTTGAGGGTGAGCATAAGTGTGCAGTTTTTGTGTGTCCCTTTAAATGCAAATGAGCTGCTGCTCATGAGGCGGAGCTTGAAGAACTGCAGTTAGCAGCTCTGGTAACCTTGTGCAGACAGGCAATGAATCTGTTCAACCTTTCGTGATCAAACCGGAGTCGGACAATGATGGAGAGATGATGTGGAGTTAACTATCTTCAAGTAATTGATTAGCATATTCTGTCATGATAATCTCACCCCCTTTGTTGGGTGTTCCCAGGGCGGGTTTATGTAAATTTCACTAACCCGGCCAGGAGGAAGCTTGTGTAGTCCTTCCCAGCGGTTTGTTGTAGTCCTTAAAAGTGATTTCTTTAAAATAAAATATCTCCCTTTGCTTTGAACTTCGAGCATCATAACTTTGCAGATATTGTTTATGCTCAAACGGCAACATCATACTAACTAAAGTTAAAAAAGTGAAATCATAATCAACCACCCCTTTAAACAAAAGTAACCACTCTTATGATTCATTTTCACACAATGTTGCTCCATCAATTTATATATATATATATATATATATATATATATATATATATATATATATATATATATATATATATATATATATATATATATATATATATACACACACACACATATATATATATATATATATATATATATATATATATATATATATATATATATATATATATATATACACATATATATATATATATATATATATATATATATATATATATATATATATATATATATATATATATATACACATATATATATATATATATATATATATATATATATATATATATATATATATATATATATATATATATATATATATATATATATATATATATATATATATATATATATATATATATATATACACACACATATACATATACACAAATCATACTTTTTCTTCAAACAATCATACATGAAGCACTTTTTTTACTTAAGGTGTGCCTTTAGCTCCGTTGTACCCTGACATAAAGAATGAGTAAATCAGTTATGAAAATTTGTGTTCATAGACTGAAGAATTTGTCAAAACAGTAGTGCACATCATGACAGACATTCTATAGATCTCCTCACACAACCGAAGGCTAAGTAATGAAAAACTGGTTTGAAGTACTTCTGAGAAATAATTTAGGTCCGCCTACCATTTTTGAATTTTAATAATCTGCAACCTGCGCTTTCAGCATCACTGTTTGAACTGTCGAAGAGCTATTTCTGCAGCCACATTTTAGCTCAGGTAAAGTTCATCTCATCTGTCTCTGCTCTTACACTCTTTCCGTCAGTTGCTTTTGATATAGATTATTATACAACAGTTATTTTACACCATTTAATTATTTTAAATAATTTAATGTAGCTATTTATTCTAAACTCTAAAGGGTGCTATTCTTTCTGTGTTAAGTCATTGAAAGATTATGTTCTAAATGGCACAAAAAAAAATTATTCATTTGTGTATATATATTTTATGATAGTCTAGTCATATTTGTTCAGCAAAATAATCAGTAGCCCAATACTAAGTTTTATCACCAATGAAACGTTTGCATGTTTCAGTAAATTTATTTTGTATATGTGCTGTAGGCAACAGAGCACTCATTTAGAACTAAGAATCGCACCTTGGATAGTGTTATATTATCAAAACAATATTTTTTTCTTTTACAGATAAGTTTGACGTCTTCATGCGCAGTCTGAAACAATGAGGTTTCTAATCTCATTATGTGTGACACTGCTGCTGAATAATGGTAAGTTTTACACCTATAAATCTGTCATTTTAGAATGTCACGCTGACCAGATGTGTGATGAAATTCAAGAGAACTGACTGGAATCTTTTGTATTTAACAGTTGAAAGGATCGATGGACAAACATCAGGTACAGGCTAATCATGCTTCTACTTGGGGTCTGCTTCATGATGACCTAAAACCTTCAGTTCTTCCCCTTTCTATCCTTTAAAATATATTCTTTCAAAAAAGAATCACTAGTACTAGTCAAGATATCAGGGTTCTGGACTGACAAAATGCTCCAAAAGTAACCTATAATAATTTTTGCAGTCAGTTTTAAACATTCATTCATATGGATGTTTTTAACCTACAATACATTTCATGCACTCAACACCCAAATTAACAAAATCCGTCAGTACCTCAGGTACCCAACCTTCTTGTCCAAGTCAAGATACAATATTGGATAGAAATTGAATCATCAGTCATTCATTCATTGGCAAATCAAACCAAATGCCAGTTCAGAAAAGCAATTGTAATTATACAGTTTGTTATTGCGCCTCTCACCTTTTGTCTCTTTTGACACTATTCTCTTAGAAGCCATGACTTTGAGCACTGATCCATGCTTTGAATATACGCTACTGGATAACGTATGGCGAGCATACGGGGTGATCAAGGCAACCATAATGATGACACTTCTGTTGAATGGAATGGCTGGTATCGGCTGTATTTGAATGGAGAAAGTGCTCAGATGCCTGAGTGGTGTGTGACTGTCGGAGGATGTGGTATTGGTAATAATGGACTTTATATCAATGGTTCTCATCCACAATTTGAAGATGGGGTGGTGACCCATGACGTCTTGGGATATCATCCAGGGGGTCAGTGTGGTGAATTTAGATCCACCCCCATCCAAATCAAAGCCTGTGCAGGAGATTATTATGTCTATAAACTTGTCAGACCTGATGAGTCAGTCCACAGTCGCTCATACTGCGCATTACATTCTGCTCTGTTAAAGACTTTTGCAACCCAGGGTCTTTAGAAAAAACAAACCTCGCAAAACTCCAAAAACATTCAGTACCTATACAATATAATGATATAATATGTGTGCATGTGTCCGTATATGTGTGCATGTATATGTATATGTGTGCATGGATGCATGTGTCCGTATATGTGTGTATGTGTCCGTATATGTATGCATGTATGCATGAATCCATATATGTGCATGTGCATGTGTGCGTATATGTGTGTATGTGTGCATGTGTCCGTATATGTGTGCATGGATGTATGTATCCATATATGTGCATGTGCATGTGTGCGTATATGTGTGTATGGATGCATGTATCCGTATATGTGTGCATGTGTCCGTATATGTGTGTATGTATCCGTATATGTGTATGGATGCATGTGTCCGTATATGTGTGTATGTGTCCGTATATGTATGCATGTATCCATATATGTGCATGTGCATGTGTGCGTATACCTATACAATATAATAATATAATATGTGTGCATGTGTCCGTATATGTGTGCATGTATCCGTATATGTGTATGGATGCATGTGTCCGTATATGTGTGTATGTGTCCGTATATGTATGCATGTATGCATGTATCCATATATGTGCATGTGCATGTGTGCGTATATGTGTGCATGGATGCATGTATCCGTATATGTGTGTATGGATGCATGTATCCGTATATGTGTGCATGTATCCGTATATGTGTGTATGGATGCATGTATCCGTATATGTGTGTATGTATCCGTATATGTGTGCATGTGTCTGTATATGTGTGCATGGATGCATGTATCCATATATGTGTGTATGGATGCATGTATCCGTATATGTGTATGGATGCATGTATCCGTATATGTGTGTATGGATGCATGTATCCGTATATGTGTGTATGTGTGCATGTGTCCGTATATGTGCATGTGCATGTGTGCGTATATGTGTGCATGTGATGTATGTATCCGTACATGTGTGTATGGATGCATGTATCCGTATATGTGTGCATGTGTCCGTATATGTGTGTATGTATCCGTATATGTGTATGGATGCATGTATCCGTATATGTGTGCATGGATGTATGTATGTGTGCATGGATGCATGTATCCAAGCTTGGATGCATATGTGTGTATGGATGCATGTATCCGTATATATGTGTGCATGGATGCATGTATCCGTATATGTGTGCAAGTGTCCGTATATGTGTGCATGTGTCCGTATATGTGTGTATGGATGCAGGTATCCGTATATGTGTGCATGTATCCGTATATGTGTATGGATGCATGTATCCGTATATGTGTGTGTGGATGCATGTATCCGTATATGTGTGCATGTATCCGTATATATGTGTATGTATCCGTATATGTGTGTATGGATGCATGTATCCATATGTGTGTATGGATGCATGTATCCGTATATGTGTGCATGGATGCATGTATCTGTATATGGATGCATGTATCCGTATATGTGTGTGTGGATGCATGTATCCGTATATGTGTGCATGTATCCGTATATATGTGTATGTATCCGTATATGTGTGTATGGATGCATGTATCCATATGTGTGTATGGATGCATGTATCCGTATATGTGTGTGTGGATGCATGTATCCGTATATGTGTGCATGTATCCGTATATATGTGTATGTATCCGTATATGTGTGTATGGATGCATGTATCCATATGTGTGTATGGATGCATGTATCCATATATGTGTGTATGGATGCATGTATCCGTATATGTGTGCATGGATGCATGTATCTGTATATGTGTGTATGGATGCATGTATCCGTATATGTGTGTATGGATGCATGTATCCGTATATGTGTGCATGTATGCATGTATCCATATATGTGTGTATGGATGCATGTATCCGTATATGTGCGTATGTATCCGTATATGTGTGCATGTGTTCGTATATGTGTGCATGGATGCATGTATCCGTATATGTGTGCATGTGTCTGTATATGTGTGCATGGATGCATGTGTCCGTATATGTGTGTATGGATGCATGTATCCGTATATGTGTATGGATGCATGTATCTGTATATGTGTGCATGTATGCATGTATCCATATATGTGTGTATGGATGCATGTATCCGTATATGTGTGCATGTGTCCGTATATGTGTGCATGGATGCATGTATCCGTATATGTGTGCATGGATGCATGTATCTGTATATGTGTGCATGTGCATGCATGTATCCATATATGTGTGTATGGATGCATGTATCCGTATATGTGTGCATGGATGCATGTATCCGTATATGTGTATGGATGCATATGTGCATGGATGCATGTATGTGTGTATGTATCCGTATATGTGTGCATGTATCCGTATATGTGTGTATGTATCCGTATATGTGTGTGTGGATGCATGTATCCGTATATGTGTGCATGTATCCGTATATATGTGTATGTATGTATATATGTGTGTATGGATGCATGTATCCATGTGTGCATGGATGCATGTATCCGTATATGTGTGTATGGATGCATGTATCCGTATATGTGTGTATGGATGCATGTATCCGTATATGTGTGCATGGATGCATGTATCCGTATATGTGTGCATGGATGCATGTATCCGTATATGTGTGCATGGATGCATGTATCCATATATGTGTGTATGGATGCATGTATCCGTATATGTGTGCATGGATGCATGTATCCGTATATGTGTGTATGGATGCATGTATCCGTATATGTGTGTATGGATGCATGTATCCGTATATGTGTGTATGGATGCATGTATATATGTGCATGGATATGTATCCGTATATGTGTGCATGTATCCATATATGTGTGTATGGATGCATGTATCCGTATATGTGTGCATGTGTCCGTATATGTGTGTATGGATGCATGTATCCGTATATGTGTGTATGGATGCATGTATCCGTATATGTGTGCATGGATGCATGTATCCGTATATGTGTATGGATGCATATGTGCATGGATGCATGTATCCGTATATGTGCGTATGTATCCGTATATGTGTGCATGTGTTCGTATATGTGTGCATGGATGCATGTATCCGTATATGTGTGCATGTGTCTGTATATGTGTGCATGGATGCATGTGTCCGTATATGTGTGTATGGATGCATGTATCCGTATATGTGTATGGATGCATATGTGCATGTATGCATGTATCCGTATATGTGTGTATGGATGCATGTATCCGTATATGTGCATGTGTCCGTATATGTGTGCATGGATGCATGTATCCGTATATGTGTGCATGGATGCATGTATCTGTATATGTGTGCATGTATGCATGTATCCATATATGTGTGTATGGATGCATGTATCCGTGTGTGTGCATGTGTGCGTATATGTGTGCATGGATGCATGTATCCGTATATGTGTGTATGGATGCATGTATCCGTATATGTGTGTATGGATGCATGTATCCGTATATGTGTGCATGTGTCCGTATATGTGTGCATGGATGCATGTATCCGTATATGTGTGTGTGGATGCATGTATCCGTATATGTGTGCATGTATGCATGTATCCATATATGTGTGTATGGATGCATGTATCCGTATATGTGTGCATGTATCCGTATATGTGTATGGATGCATGTATCCGTATATATGTGTGTGATGCATGTATCCGTATATGTGTGCATGTATCCGTATATATGTGTATGTATCCATGTATATGTGTGTATGGATGCATGTATCCATATGTGTGTATGGATGCATGTATCCGTATATGTGTGCATGGATGCATGTATCTGTATATGGATGCATGTATCCGTATATGTGTGTGTGGATGCATGTATCCGTATATGTGTGCATGTATCCGTATATATGTGTATGTATGCATGTATCCGTATATGTGTGTATGGATGCATGTATCCATATGTGTGTATGGATGCATGTATCCGTATATGTGTGTGTGCATGTATCCGTATATGTGTGCATGGATGCATGTATCCATATGTGTGTATGGATGCATGTATCCAGTATATGTGTGTATGGATGCATGTATCCGTATATGTGTGTATGGATGCATGTATCCGTATATGTGTGTATGGATGCATGTATCCGTATATGTGTGCATGGATGCATGTATCCGTATATGGATGTGCATGTGATGCATGTATCCGTATATGTGTGTATGGATGCATGTATCCGTATATGTGTGTATGTATCCGTATATATGTGCATGGATGCATGTATCCATATATATGTGTGCATGGATGCATGTATCCGTATATGTGTGTGTGTATCCGTATATGATGTATGTATCCAGTATATGTGTGTATGGATGCATGTATCCATATGTGTGTATGGATGCATGTATCCAGATATGTGTGTATGGATGCATGTATCCGTATATGTGTGCATGGATGCATGTATCCGTATATGTGTGTATGGATGCATGTATCCGTATATGTGTGTATGGATGCATGTATCCGTATATGTGTGCATGGATGCATGTATCCGTATATGTGTGCATGGATGCATGTATCCATATATGTGTGTGTATGCATGTATCCGTATATGTGTGCATGTGTCCGTATATGTGTGTATGGTGTATCCGTATATGCATGTATCCAGATATGTGTGCATGGATGCATGTATCCGTATATGTGTGCATGTATCCGTATATGTGTGTATGTATCCGTATATGTGTGTATGGATGCATGTATCCGTATATGTGTGTATGGATGCATGTATCCGTATATGTGTGCATGGATGCATGTATCCGTATATGTGTGCATGGATGCATGTATCCGTATATGTGTGTATGGATGCATGTATCCGTATATGTGTGCATGTATCCAGATATGTGTGCATGTGCATGTATCCATATATGTGTGTATGGATGCATGTATCCATATATGTGTATGGATGCATGTATCCGTATATGTGTGTGTGCATGTATATGTGTGCATGGATGCATGTATCCGTATATGTGTGTATGGATGTGTCTGTATATGTGTGCATGGATGCATGTATCCGTATATGTGTGTGTGGATGCATGTATCCGTATATGTGTGTATGGATGCATGTATCCGTATATGTGTGTATGGATGCATGTATCCATATATGTGTGTATGGATGCATGTATCCGTATATGTGTGCATGTGTCCGTATATGTGTGCATGGATGCATGTATCCGTATATGTGTGTATGGATGCATGTATCCATATATGTGTATGGATGCATGTATCCGTATATGTGTGCATGGATGCATGTATCCATATATGTGTGCATGGATGCATGTATCCGTATATGTGTGTATGGATGTATATGTGTGCATGGATGCATGTATCTGTATATGTGTGTATGGATGCATGTATGTATCGTATATGTGTGCATGTATCCAGATATATGTGCATGTATCCGTATGTATCCGTATATGTGTGTGTGGATGCATGTATCCGTATATGTGTGCATGTATCCGTATATATGTGTATGTATCCGTATATGTGTGTATGGATGCATGTATCCGTATATGTGTATGGATGCATGTATCCGTATATGTGTGTATGGATGCATGTATCCATATATGTGTGTATGGATGCATGTATCCAGTATATGTGTGCATGGATGCATGTATCCGTATATGTGTGTATGGATGCATGTATCCGTATATGTGTGCATGGATGCATGTATCCGTATATGTGTGCATGGATGCATGTATCCATATATGTGTGTATGGATGCATGTATCCGTATATGTGTGCATGTGTCCATGTATATGTGTGTATGGATGCATGTATCCGTATATGTGTGTATGGATGCATGTATCCATATGTATCCGTATATGTGTGTGCATGGATGCATGTATCCGTGATATGTGTGCATGTATCCGTATATGTGTGTATGGATGCATGTATCCGTATATGTGTGCATGGATGCATGTATCCGTATATGTGTGTATGGATGCATGTATCCGTATATGTGTGCATGTATCCGTGATATGTGCATGTATCCATATATGTGTGCATGGATGCATGTATCCATATATATGTGTATGGATGCATGTATCCGTATATGTGTGCATGTGTCATGTATCCGTGTATGTGTATGGATGTATCAGTATCCGTATGTGCATGGATGCATGTATCCGTATATGTGTGCATGGATGCATGTATCCGTATATGTGTGTATGGATGCATGTATCCGTGTGTGTATGGATGCATGTATCCGTATATGTGTGTATGGATGCATGTATCCGTATATGTGTGCATGGATGCATGTGTCATGTGTATCCGTATATGTGCATATGGATGTATGTATCCATATGTGTGTGCATGGATGCATGTATCCAGATATGTGTGTATGGATGCATGTATCCGTATATGTGTGCATGTGTGCATGTATCCGTATATGTGTGTATGGATGCATGTATCCGTATATGTGTGCATGTGCATGTATCAGTATGTGTGCATGGATGCATGTATCCATATGTGTATGGATGCATATGTGCATGGATGCATGTATCCGTATATGTGTATGTATGTATCCGTATATGTGTGCATGTGTCCATATATGTGTGCATGGATGCATGTATCCGTATATGTGTGCATGTGTGTATATGTGTGCATGGATGCATGTATCCGTATATGTGTGTATGGATGCATGTATCCAGTATATGTGTGGATGCATGTATCTGTATATGTGTGCATGTATGCATGTATCCATATATGTGTGTATGGATGCATGTATCCGTATATGTGTGCATGTGTCCGTATATGTGTGCATGGATGCATGTATCCATATATGTGTGCATGGATGCATGTATCCGTATATGTGTGCATGGATGCATGTATCCATATATGTGTGTATGGATGCATGTATCCATATATGTGTGCATGTGTCCGTGCATGTGTGCATGGATGCATGTATCCGTATATGTGTGTATGGATGCATGTATCCGTATATGTGTGTATGGATGCATGTATCCGTATATGTGTGCATGTGTCCGTATATGTGTGCATGGATGCATGTATCCGTATATGTGTGTGTGGATGCATGTATCCGTATATGTGTGCATGTATGCATGTATCCATATATGTGTGTATGGATGCATGTATCCGTATATGTGTGCATGTATCCAGATATGTGTGTATGGATGCATGTATCCGTATATGTGTGTATGGATGCATGTATCCAGATATGTGTGCATGTATCCGTATATGTGTGCATGGATGCATGTATCCGTATATGTGTGTGTGGATGCATGTATCCGTATATGTGTGTATGGATGCATGTATCCATGTATATGTGTGTGTATGGATGCATGTATCCATATATGTGTATGGATGCATGTATCCGTATATGTGTGTGCATGGATGTGTATCTGTATATGGATGCATGTATCCGTATATGTGTGTGTGGATGCATGTATCCGTATATGTGTGCATGTATCCGTGATATGTGTGCATGTATCCGTATATGTGTGTATGGATGCATGTATCCATATGTGTGTGTGGATGCATGTATCCGTATATGTGTGTATGGATGCATGTATCCGTATATGTGTGCATGTATGCCGTATATGTGTGCATGGATCATGTATATGTGTGTATGGATGCATGTATCCATATATGTGTGTGGATGCATGTATCCAGATATGTGTGTATGGATGCATGTATCCAGATATGTGTGCATGGATGCATGTATCCAGATATGTGTGCATGGATGCATGTATCCGTATATGTGTGCATGGATGCATGTATCCGTATATGTGTGTATGGATGCATGTATCCGTATATGTGTGCATGGATGCATGTATCCGTATATGTGTGCATGGATGCATGTATCCATGTGTGTATGTATGCATGTGATGCATGTATCCGTATATGTGTGTATGGATGCATGTATCCATATGTGCATATGTATCCGTGTATGTATGTGCATGTATCCGTATATGTGTGTGTGGATGCATGTATCCAGTATATGTGTGCATGTATCCGTATATGTGTGTATGTATCCGTATATATGTGTATGGATGCATGTATCCATATGTGTGTATGGATGCATGTATCCGTATATGTGTGCATGGATGCATGTATCCGTGTGTGTGCATGGATGCATGTATCCGTATATGTGTGTGTATGGATGCATGTATCCGTATATGTGTGCATGGATGCATGTATCCGTATATGTGTGCATGGATGCATGTATCCGTATATGTGTGCATGTATGCATGTATCCATATATGTGTGTATGGATGCATGTATCCGTATATGTGTGCATGTGTCCGTATATGTGTGTATGGATGCATGTATCCGTATATGTGTGCATGGATGCATGTATCCGTATATGTGTGCATGGATGCATGTATCCATATATGTGTGTATGGATGGTATGTGTGCATGTATATGTATGTGCGTATGTATATGTGTGCATGTGTGCATGTATCCGTATATGTGTGCATGGATGCATGTATCCGTATATGTGTGCATGGATGCATGTATCCGTATATGTGCATGTATCCGTATATGTGTGTATGCATGTGGATGCATGTATGTGTATCCGTGCATGTGATGCATGTATCCGTATATGTGTGTATGGATGCATGTATCCATATATATGTGTGTATGGATGCATGTATCCGTGCATATGTGTGTATGGATGCATGTATCCGTATATGTGTGCATGGATGCATGTATCCGTGATATGTGTGTATGGATGCATGTATCCGATATGTGTGTATGGATGCATGTATCCGTATATGTGTGTATGTATCCGTGATATGTGTCCAGATGCATGTATCCATATGTGTGTATGGATGCATGTATCCGTATATGTGTGTATGGATGCATGTATCCATATATGTGTGCATGTATCCGTATATGTGTGTATGTATCCGTATATGTGTGTATGGATGCATGTATCCATGTATATGTGTGTATGGATGCATGTATCCGTATATGTGTGTATGGATGCATGTATCCGTATATGTGTGCATGTGTCCGTATCCATATATGTGTGTATGGATGCATGTATCCGTATATGTGTGTGGATGCATGTATCCGTATATGTGTGCATGGATGCATGTATCCGTATATGTGTGTATGGATGCATGTATCCGTATATGTGCATGGATGCATGTATCCGTATATGTGTGCATGGATGCATGTATCCGTGTGCATATGTGTGCATGGATGCATGTATATGTGTATGTGCATGTATGCATGTATCCGTATATGTGTGTATGGATGCATGTATCCGTATATGTGTGCATGGATGCATGTATCCGTATATGTGTGCATGGATGCATGTATCCATATATGTATGGATGCATGTATCCATATGTGTATGGATGCATGTATCCGTATATGTGCATGGATGCATGTATCCGTATATGTGTGCATGGATGCATGTATCCGTGTGCATGTGTGTATCCATATATGTGTGCATGGATGCATGTATCCGTATATATGTGTGCATGTGTCCGTATCCATATGTGTATGTGTGCATGTATCCATGTATGTGTGTATGGATGCATGTATCCGTATATGTGTGTATGGATGCATGTATCCGTATATGTGCATGGATGCATGTATCCGATATGCATGTATCCGTATATGTGTGTATGGATGCATGTATCCGTATATGTGTGCATGTGATGCATGTATCCGTATATGTGTGTATGGATGCATGTATGCATGTATCCGTGCATGTGTGCATGTATCCGTATATGTGCATGGATGCATGTATCCGTATATGTGTATGGATGCATGTATCATATATATGTGTGCATGGATGCATGTATCCAGATATGTGTGTATGTATGCATGTGTCCAGATATGTGTGTATGGATGCATGTATCATATGTATGTATCCGTATATGTGTGTATGGATGCATGTGTATGTGTGTATGGATGCATGTATCCGTATATGTGTGCATGTATCCATGTATGTGTGCATGGATGCATGTATCCATATATGTGTGCATGTGCATGTATCCGTATATGTGTGCATGGATGCATGTATCCGTATATGTGTGCATGTGTCCATGTATATGTGTGTATGGATGCATGTATGTGTGCAGATATGTATGTGGATGCATGTATATGTGTATGGATGCATGTATCCGTATATGTGTGCATGTATCCGTGATATGTGTGTATGGATGCATGTATCCGTATATGTGTGCATGGATGCATGTATCCGTATATGTGTGTATGGATGCATGTATCCATATGTGTATGGATGCATGTATCCGTATATGTGTGTATGGATGCATGTATCCGTATATGTGTGCATGTGTCCGTATATGTGTGCATGGATGCATGTATCCGTATATGTGTGTATGGATGCATGTATCCGTATATGTGTGTATGGATGTGTGTATCCGTTATATGTGTGGATCATATACGCCTGGTCGGTAGGACTTCTGCATGTTGCATGTATCCGTATATGTGTGGATTCATGCATTATATGACCATCATTTAAATGTGATCCATGAATATGTGATCTTACATTCTTTGTATCTTTATATGTGTGTGTTTGTATGCTGATCATAAGTTTAGTGTGATTGTATCTTTGATTTCTGTTAGTATGTCATTATCCAAATACTGCTCCTCCATGGGATGTAGTCGCTCAGAGGATATGTATATTATAATGCATGTATCACGTATATAAATTAGTGTATGTGATATGTGTGAGGATGCAGAGTGAACTATATTGGATGCATGTATCCGTATGAGTGCAAATGCTTACTCATAACAGATGTAATTTTAGCATGTATCCGTATATGTATGAGCTGTATCTTGATATATGTGTGACACCTATCCGAAATCAGATTGTCCTCATGCTGTAGCGCCATGCTCCGGTCATGGGTATCCTCATATCTGCCCTGACATGTATGCATGGAAACTGTGTACAAAACATGTATCATGCGACACTACTGAGTAATGATTTATGAATACAGTAAATCCATTATTTATTTGTGTAGAATGCATGTATCCGTATATATTAAACATGAATCCATGGTACACAACTTTCAGCATATCCGTATACAATGTATATGATAGTTTCATGTATCCGTGATATGGTGTGCATGTATGTGTGTATGTCTCTATGACACTGACACAACACTGCATGGGGCTTCTGTCTGGAGAATATATCCCAATGTGTGCCCTGTTCCTTATACCCAGACCATGAACATGTGGTTGTAACTATTTGCAACACAAACACCTAGTGTGGGGGGATGCAGATCAGATATGTTTGGAGAGACCATCAAAAAGAGAACACAAGTCTCATATGTTTGGATGCATGTATCCCTATATGTGACTTCAGTGATGCAGACCATTTATCAATCGTATATGACCTGTAAAAAGATGCATGATCCATGAAAGTAAAACAATAGATGCATAAATATATGTAGTATATGTGTGCATGGATGACATGAATCCGTGCATGGTGATGGATGCATGTATCCGATATGGTGGGATGGGTATCCATATATGTGTGTCCTGCAGTTTCTCTGTGAGATCTTTCTTCAGATATTTTATTGTTTGGATGCAGGGTGTATCTGTGTGCATGGATAGCATAAAACCGGTCCTTACAGATGCATGTATCCATATATGTGTGCATGTATGCATGTATCCATATATGTGTGTATGGATGCATGTATCCGTATATGTGTGCATGTGTCCGTATATGTGTGCATGGATGCATGTATCCGTATATGTGTGCATGGATGCATGTATCCGTATATGTGTGCATGTGTCCGTATATGTGTGCATGGATGCATGTATCCGTATATGTGTGCATGTGTCCGTATATGTGTGCATGGATGCATGTATCCGTATATGTGTGTGCATGTATCCGTATATATGTGTGCATGGATGTATCCGTATCAGTATATGTGTGCATGTATCCGTATATGTGTGCATGTATCCGTATATGTGTGCATGTGTCCGTATATGTGTGCATGTGTCCGTATATGTGTGCATGGATGCATGTATCCGTATATGTGTGCATGTGTCCGTGTATATGTGTATGGATGCATGTATCCGTATATGTGTATGGATGCATGTATCCGTATATGTGTGCATGTATCCGTATATGTGTGCATGGATGCATGTATCCGTATATGTGTGTATGGATGTGTATGTCCATCCATATATGTGTGCATGGATGGTGCATGTATGACTTCGCGTGTTCGCATGTGCATGTGTGATGCACTTATTTATGATCCATATATGTGTGCATGTGTCCGTATGTGTGTATGGATGCATGTATCCGTATATGTGTGTATGGATGCATGTATCCGTATATGTGTGCATGGATGCATGTATCCGTATATGTGTGCATGGATGCATGTATCCGTATATGTGTGCATGTGTCCGTATATGTGTGCATGTATCCGTATATGTGTGCATGGATGCATGTATCCGTATATGTGTGCATGGATGCATGTATCCGTATATGTGTGTATGGATGCATGTATCCGTATATGTGTATGGATGCATGTATCCGTATATGTGTGCATGGATGCATGTATCCGTATATGTGTGCATGTATCCGTATATGTGTGTATGGATGCATGTATCCGTATATATGTGTACATCCGTATATGTGTGCATGTATCCGTATATGTGTGCATGGATGCATGTATCCGTGTGTATGTATCCATATATGTGTGTATGGATGCATGTATCCGTATATGTGTATGTGCATGTATCCGTATATGTGTGCATGGATGCATGTATCCGTATATGTGTGCATGGATGCATGTATCCATATATGTGTGCATGGATGCATGTATCCGTATATGTGTGCATGTGTCCGTATATGTGTGCATGGATGCATGTATCCGTATATGTGTGCATGTATCCGTATATGTGTGTATGGATGCATGTATCCGTATATGTGTGCATGGATGCATGTATCCGTATATATGTGCATGGATGCATGTATCCGTATATGTGTGTGGATGCATGTATCCGTATATGTGTGCATGTGTCCGTATATGTGTGCATGGATGCATGTATCCGTATATGTGTGCATGTGTCCGTATATGTGTGTATGGATGTCCCGTGATATGGATGTGTATCCGTATATGTGTGTATGGATGCATGTATCCGTATATGTGTGCATATGTGTGCATGTATCCGTATATGTGTGTATGGATGCATGTATCCGTATGTGTGGATGCATGTATCCGTATATGTGTGCATGGATGCATGTATCCGTATATGTGTGCATGGATGCATGTATCCGTATATGTGTGCATGGATGCATGTATCCGTATATGTGTGCATGTATCCGTATATGTGTGTATGGATGCATGTATCCGTATATGTGTGCATGTATCCGTATATGTGTGTATGGATGCATGTATCCATATATGTGTGCATGGATGCATGTATCCGTATATGTGTGCATGGATGCATGTATCCGTATATGTGTGCATGTGTCCGTATATGTGTGCATGGATGCATGTATCCGTATATGTGTGCATGTGTCCGTATATGCATGTATCCGTATATGTGTGTATGGATGCATGTATCCGTATATGTGTGCATGTGTCCGTATATGTGTGCATGTGTCCGTATATGTGTGCATGGATGCATGTATCCGTATATGTGTGTATGTATCCATGTATCCATATATGTGTATGGATGCATGTATCCGTATATGTGTGTGTCCGTATGTGTGCATGTATCCGTATATGTGTGCATGGATGCATGTATCCGTATATGTGTGCATGTATCCGTATATGTGTGCATGGATGCATGTATCCATATATGTGCATGTATCCAGATATATGTGTGCATGGATGCATGTATCCATGTGTCCGTATATGTGTGCATGGATGCATGTATATATGTGTGTGCATGGATGCATGTATCCGTATATGTGTGCATGGATGCATGTATCCATATATGTGTGTATGCATGTATGCATGTATGTGTATATGTGCATGTGTGCATGTATCCGTATATGTGTATGGATGCATGTATCCGTATATGTGTGCATGGATGCATGTATCCATATATATGTGTGTATGGATGCATGTATCCGTATATGTGTGTATGGATGCATGTATCTCATATGTGTGCATGGATGCATGTATCCGTATATGTGTGTATGGATGCATGTGTCCATATATGTTTGCATGTATGTATCCGTATATGTGTGTATGTATCCGTATATGTGTGTGTGGATGCATGTATCCGTATATGTGTGCATGTGTCCGTATATGTGTGTATGGATGCATGTATCCGTATATGTGTATGGATGCATGTATCCGTATATATGTGTGCATGGATGCATGTATCCGTATATGTGTATGGATGCATGTATCCGTATATGTGTGTGTGGATGCATGTATCCGTATATGTGTGCATGTGTCCGTATATGTGTGTATGGATGCATGTATCCGTATATGTGTGTATGGATGCATGTATCCGTATATGTGTATGGATGCATGTATCCGTATATGTGTGCATGGATGCATGTATCCGTGTATGTGTGTGCATGGATGCATGTATCCGTATATGTGTGCATGTATCCGTATATGTGTGCATGGATGCATGTATCCGTATATGTGTGTGCATGTATCCAGATATGTGTGCATGGATGCATGTATCCGTATATGTGTGTATGTATCCGTGATATATGTGTGTATGGATGCATGTGTCCGTATATGTGTGCATGGATGCATGTATATGTGTATGTGAATGCATGTATCCGTATATGTGTGCATGGATGCATGTATCCGTATATGTGTGCATGGATGCATGTATCCATGTATATATGTGTGCATGGATGCATGTATCCGTATATGTGTGCATGTGTCCGTATATGTGTGTATGTATCCGTATATGTGTGTATGTATCCGTATATGTGTGCATGGATGCATGTATCCGTATATGTGTGCATGGATGCATGTATCCGTATATGTGTGCATGGATGCATGTATCCGTATATGTGTGCATGGATGCATGTATCCGTATATGTGTGCATGGATGCATGTATCCGTATATGTGTGCATGTGTCCGTATATGTGTGCATGGATGCATGTATCCGTATATGTGTGTATGTATCCGTATATGTGTGCATGGATGCTTGTATCAGTATATGTGTGTATGTATCCGTATATGTGTGCATGTATCCGTATATGTGTGCATGTGTCCGTATATGTGTGCATGGATGCATGTATCCGTATATGTGTGCATGTGTCCGTATATGTGTGCATGGATGCATGTATCCGTATATGTGTGTGTATCCAGATATGTGTGTATGGATGCATGTATCCGTATATGTGTGGATGCATGTATCCGTATATGTGTGTATGGATGCATGTATCCGTATATGTGTGCATGTATCCGTATATGTGTGTATGGATGCATGTATCCGTATATGTGTGCATGGATGCATGTATCCGTATATGTGTGTATGGATGCATGTATCCGTATATGTGTGCATGGATGCATGTATCCGTATATGTGTGCATGGATGCATGTATCCGTATATGTGTGCATGTGTCCGTATATGTGTGCATGTGTCCGTATATGTGTGCATGGATGCATGTATCCGTATATGTGTGTATGGATGCATGTATCCGTATATGTGTGCATGGATGCATGTATCCGTATATGTGTGCATGTGTCCGTATATGTGTGCATGGATGCATGTATCCGTATATGTGTGCATGTGTCCGTATATGTGTGTATGGATGCATGTATATGTGTGTATGTATCCGTATATGTGTGCATGGATGCATGTATCCGTATATGTGTGTGGGATGCATGTATCCTTATATGTGTGTATCCAGATATATGTGTATCCGTATATGTGTGTATGGATGCATGTATCCGTATATGTGTGTATGGATGCATGTATCCAGATGCATGTGCATGGATGCATATATCCGTGTGTGTGCATGTGTCCGTATATGTGTGCATGGATGCATGTATCCGTATATGTGTGCATGTGTCCGTATATGTGTGTATGGATGCATGTATCCGTATATGTGTATGGATGCATGTATCCGTATATGTGTGCATGTATCCGTATATGTGTGCATGGATGCATGTATCCGTATATGTGTGCATGTGTCCGTATATGTGTGTATGGATGCATGTATCCGTATATGTGTGTATGGATGCATGTATCCGTATATGTGTGTATGGATGCATGTATCCGTATATGTGTGCATGGATGCATGTATCCGTATATGTGTGTATGTATCCGTATATGTGTGTATGGATGCATGTATCCGTATATGTGTGTGGATGCATGCATGTGATCCGTATATATGTGTGGATGGATGCATGTATCCGTATATGTGTGTATGTGTGTCCAATATATGTGTGTGTGCATGGATGCATGTGTCCGTATATGTGTGCATGGATGCATGTATCCGTATATGTGTGTATGTATCCATGTATCTGTATGTGTGTATGGATGCATGTATCCAGTGTGCATGTGTCCGTGTGGATGCATGTATCCGTATATGTGTGCATGGATGCATGTATCCGTATATGTGTGCATGTATGCATGTATCCGTATATGCATGTATCCATGTATATGTGTGCATGGATGCATGTATCCAGATATGTGTGTATGTATGTCCGTATATGTGTATGGATGCATGTATCCGTATATGTGTGTATGGATGCATGTATCCGTATATGTGTGCATGGATGCATGTATCCGTATATGTGTGCATGGATGCATGTATCCGTATATGTGTGCATGTGTGTATGTGTGATGCATGTATCCGTATATGTGTGCATGTGTCCGTATATGTGTGTATGTGTCCATGTCCAGATATGTGTGTGTGGATGCATGTATCCGTGTGCATGTGTGCATGTATCCGTATATGTGATGTGTCCGTATATGTGTGCATGGATGCATGTATCCAGATATGTGCATGGATGCATGTATCCGTATATGTGTGCATGGATGCATGTATCCGTATGTGCATGGATGCATGTATCATATGTATATGTGTGTATGGATGCATGTATCCGTATATGTGTGCATGATGCATGTATCCGTATATGTGTGCATGGATGCATGTATCCGTATATGTGTGCATGGATGCATGTATCCGTATATATGTGTGTGTCCGTGATGATGTATCCGTATATGTATCCGTATCCATATATGTGTATGGATGCATGTATCCACATATGTGTGTATGGATGCATGTATCCGCATATGTGCATGTATCCGTATATGTGTGCATGTGTCCGTATATATGCATGGATGCATGTATCCGTATATGTGTGTATGTGTGTGCATGGATGCATGTATCCGTATATATGTGCATGTGTCCATATATATGTGTATGTGTCCATATATGTGTGCATGGATGCATGTATATGTGTGTATGTATCCGTATATGTGTGCATGGATGCATGTATCCGTATATGTGTGCATGTATCCATATATGTGTGTATATGTGTGCATATATCCGTGATGCATGTGTCCGTATATGTGCATGTGTCGTATATGTGTGTATGGATGCATGTATCCGTATATGTGTGCATGGATGCATGTATCATATATGTGTGTATGGATGCATGTATCCATATATGTGTGCATGGATGCATGTATGTGTGCATATATATGTGTGTATGGATGCATGTATCCGTATATGTGTGCATGTGTCCGTATATGTGTGCATGGATGCATGTATCCGTATATGTGTGTATGGATGCATGTATCCGTATATGTGTATGGATGCGTATATGTGTGCATGGATGCATGTATCCGTATATGTGTGTATGGATGCATGTATCCATATATGTGTGCATGTATGTATCCATATATGTGTGTATGTATCCGTATATGTGTGTATGGATGCATGTATATGTGTGCATGTATCCAGATATGTGTGCATGGATGCATGTATCCGTATATGTGTATGGATGCATGTATCCGTATATGTGTGCATGTGCATGTATCCAGATATGTGTATGGATGCATGTATCCATATATGTGTGTGTGTGATGCATGTATGTGTATATGGATGCATGTATCCGTATATGTGTGCATGGATGCATGTATCCAGTATGTGTGCATGGATGCATGTATCCGTATATGTGTATGGATGCATGTATCCGTATATGTGTGCATGGATGCATGTATCCGTATATGTGTGCATGGATGCATGTATCCGTATATGTGTGCATGTGTCCAGATATGTGTGTATGGATGCATGTATCCAGTATATGTGTGTGGATGCATGTATCCGTATATGCATGTGTCCATATGTGTGCATGTGTCCGTATATGTGTGCATGGATGCATGTATCCGTATATGTGTGCATGGATGTATGTATCCGTATATGTGTGTGCATGTATCCGTATATGTGTGCATGGATGCATGTATCCGTATATGTGTGCATGTGTCCGTATATGTGTGCATGTGTCCGTATATGTGTGCATGGATGCATGTATCCGTATATGTGTGTATGTATCCGTATATGTGTGTATGGATGCATGTATCCGTATATGTGTATGGATGCATGTATCCGTATATGTGTGCATGGATGCATGTATCCGTATATGTGTGCATGTATCCGTATATGTGTGTATGGATGCATGAATCCATATATGTGTATGTGATCCATACACACATATATGTGTGTATGTATCTGTATATGTGTGCATGGATGCATGTATCCGTATATGTGTGTATGTGTCCGTATATGTGTGCATGGATGCATGTATCCGTATATGTGTGCATGTGTCCGTATATGTGTATGGATGCATGTATCCGTATATGTGTGCATGGATGCATGTATCCGTATATGTGTGCATGGATGCATGTATCCGTATATGTGTGCATGTGTCCGTATATGTGTGTATGGATGCATGTATCCGTATATGTGTGCATGTGTCCGTATATGTGTATGGATGCATGTATCCGTATATGTGTGTATGGATGCATGTATCCGTATATGTGTGCATGGATGCATGTATCCGTATATGTGTGTATGGATGCATGTATCCGTATATGTGTGCATGTGTCCGTATATGTGTGCATGGATGCATGTATCCGTATATGTGTGCATGTGTCCGTATATGTGTGCATGTGTCCGTATATATGATGTATCCGTATATGTGTGAATGGATGCATGTATCCGTATATGTGTGCATGGATGCATGTATCCGTATATGTGTGCATGTATCATGTATGTGTGCATGGATGCATGTATCCGTATATGTGTGCATGGATGCATGTATCCGTATATGTGTGGATGCATGTATCCGTATATATGTGCATGGATGTGTCCATATATGTGTGCATGGATGCATGTATCCGTATATGTGTGCATGTGTCCATGTATCCCTGTGTATGTGTGCATGTATCCGTATATGTGTATCCATGTATATGTGTGCATGGATGCATGTATCCGTATATGTGTGCATGGATGCATGTATCCATATATGTGTGCATGGATGCATGTATCCGTATATGTGTGTATGGATGTGTGTATGTATCCGTATATGTGTGCATGGATGCATGTATCCGTGTATATGTGTGCATGTGTCCGTATATGTGTGCATGGATGCATGTATCCGTATATGTGTGCATGTATGCATGTATCCAGATATGTGTGTATGGATGCATGTATCCGTATATGTGTGCATGTGTCCGTATATGTGTGCATGGATGCATGTATCCGTATATGTGTGTATGTATCCGTATATGTGTGCATGGATGCATGTATCCGTATATGTGTGCATGGATGCATGTATCCAGTATATGTGTGCATGGATGCATGTATCCGTATATGTGTGCATGTGTCCGTATATATGTGTGCATGGATGCATGTATCCGTATATGTGTATGGATGCATGTATCCATATATGTGTGGATGCATGTATCCGTGTGCATGTGCATGTATCCGTATATGTGTGCATGTATCCGTATATGTGTGCATGGATGCATGTATCCGTGTGCATGGATGCATGTATCCGTATATGTGTGTGCATGTGTGCATGTGTCCGTATATGTGTGCATGGATGCATGTATCCGTATATGTGTGTATGTATGCATGTATGTGCATGTGTGTGTATGTGTCCATGGATATGTGTCCATATGTGTGCATGTATCCGTATATGTGTGCATGTGTCCGTATATATGTGTATGGATGCATGTATCCGTATGTGTGCATGTGTCCGTATATGTGTGCATGGATGCATGTATCATGTATATGTGTGCATGGATGCATGTATCCGTATATGTGTGCATGTATCCATGTATATGTGTGCATGGATGCATGTATCCAGATATGTGTGTATGGATGCATGTATCCGTATATGTGGATGCATGTATCCGTATATGTGTGCATGGATGCATGTATCCGTATATGTGTGCATGGATGCATGTATCCATATATGTGTATGGATGCATGTATCCGTATATGTGTGCATGGATGCATGTATCCGTATATGTGTGCATGTATTCATGTATCCATATATGTGTGTATGGATGCATGTATCCGTATATGTGTGCATGTATCCGTATGCATGTATCCGTATATGTGTGCATGGATGCATGTATCCGTATATGTGTGCATGGATGCATGTATCCGTATATATGTGCATGTATGGATATCCGTATATGTGTGCATGTATGCATGTATCCGTATATGTGTGCATGTATCCGTATATGTGTGCATGTGCATGTATCCGTATATGTGTGCATGGATGCATGTATCCGTATATGTGTGCATGGATGCATGTATCCGTATATGTGTGCATGTGTCCGTATATGTGTGCATGGATGCATGTATCCGTATATGTGTATGGATGCATGTATCCGTATATGTGTGCATGGATGCATGTATCCGTATATGTGTGCATGTGTCCGTATATGTGATGCATGTATCCGTATATGTGCATGTATCCAGATATGTGTGCATGCATGTATCCGTATATGTGTGTATGGATGCATGTCCGTATATGTGTGCATGGATGCATGTATCCGTATATGTGCATGGATGCATGTATCCGTATATGTGTGCATGGATGCATGTATCCGTATATGTGTGCATGGATGCATGTATCCGTATATATGTGTGTCCATGGATATGTGTATGGATGCATGTATCCATATATGTGTGCATGGATGCATGTATATGTGTATGCATGTATGTATCCGTATGTGTATGTATGGATGCATGTATCCGTATATGTGTGTATGGATGCATGTATCCGTATATGTGTGCATGGATGCATGTATCCATATATGTGTGCATGGATGCATGTATCCGTATATGTGTGCATGTGTGTATATGTGTGCATGGATGCATGTATCCGTATATATGTGCATGTATCGGTATATATATGTGTGTATGGATGCATGTATCCGTATATGTGTGTATGGATGCATGTATCCGTATATGTGTGTATGGATGCATGTATCCGTATATGTGTATATGTGTGTATGTGTGTGCATGTATCCGTATATGTGTGCATGTATCCGTATATGTGTGCATGGATGCATGTATCCGTATATGTGTGTGTATGGATGCATGTATCCATATATGTGTGCATGTGTCCGTATATGTGTGTATGGATGCATGTATCCGTATATGTGTGCATGTGTCCAGATATGTGTGCATGGATGCATGTATCCGTATATGTGTGTATGGATGCATGTATCCGTATATGTGTGGATGGATGTATCCGATATGTGTGCATGCATGTATCCATATATATGATGCATGTATGTGTGCATGTATCCGTATATGTGTGCATCCGTATATGTGTGCATGGATGCATGTATCCAGTATATGTGTGGATGCATGTATCCGTATATGTGTGCATGGATGCATGTATCCGTATATGTGTGTGTCCGTATATGTGTGCATGGATGCATGTATCCATATATGTGTGTATGGATGCATGTATCCGTATATGTGTGCATGTATGCATGTATCCGTGTATGTGTACATGTATCCGTGTATGTGTGTATCATGTATCCGTATATGTGTGCATGGATGCATGTATCCGTATGTGTGTATGGATGCATGTATCCGTATATGTGTATGGATGCATGTATCCGTGATATGTGCATGGATGCATGTATCCGTATATGTGTGCATGTGTGCATGTATCCGTATATGTGTGCATGTATCCGATGCATGTATCCGTATATGTGTGTGCATGTATGTATCCGTATATGTGTGGATGCATGTATCCGTATATGTGTGCATGGATGTGTATCCGTATGTATGGATGCATGTATCCATATATGTGCATGTATCCATATATGTGTGCATGGATGCATGTATCCGTATATGTGTGCATGTGTCCGTATATGTGTGTGCATGGATGCATGTATCCGTATATGTGTGTGGATGCATGTATCCGTATATATGTGTGTATGTGTGCATGTGTGCATGTGTACATATATGTGTGCATGTGTGCATGTATCCGTATATGTGTGCATGTATGCATGTATCCGTATATGTGTGTATCCATATATATATGTGCATGTATCCGTATATGTGTGCATGTGCATGTATCCGTATATGTGTGCATGGATGCATGTATCCGTATATGTGTGCATGTGCATGTATCCATATATGTGTGTATGGATGCATGTATCCGTATATGTGTGCATGTGTCCGTATATGTGTGTATGGATGCATGTATCCGTATATGTGTGCATGGATGCATGTATCCGTATATGTGTGCATGTATGCATGTATGTATCCATATATGTGTGCATGGATGCATGTATCCGTATATGTGTGCATGTGTCCGTATATATGTGCATGGATGCATGTATCTGTATATGTGTAATGTGCATGTGTATCCGTATATGTGTATGGATGCGTATATGTGTGCATGGATGCATGTATCCGTATATGTGTGTATGGATGCATGTGTCCATATATGTTTGCATGTATCCGTATATGTGTGCATGTATCCGTATATGTGTGCATGTGTCCGTATATGTGTGTATGGATGCATGTATCCGTATATGTGTGCATGGATGCATGTATCCGTATATATGTGTGCATGGATGCATGTATCCGTATATGTGTGCATGGATGCATGTATCCGTATATGTGTGTGTGGATGCATGTATCCGTATATGTGTGCATGTGTCCGTATATGTGTGTATGGATGCATGTATCCGTATATATGTGTGTATGGATGCATGTATCCGTATATGTGTGTATGGATGCATGTATCCGTATATGTGTGTGGATGCATGTATCCGTATATGTGTGCATGTGTCCCAAGATATGTGTATGGATGCATGTGTCCATATATGTTTGCATGTATCCGTATATGTGTGCATGTATCCATATATATTGTGTATGGATGCATGTATCCGTATATGTGTGTATGGATGCATGTATCCGTATATGTGTATGGATGCATGTATCCGTATATATGTGTATATGGATGCATGTATCCGTATATGTGTGTATGGATGCATGTATCCGTATATGTGTGTGTGGATGCATGTATCCGTATATGTGTGCATGTGTCCGTATATGTGTGTGTGATGCATGTATCCATATATGTGTGTATGGATGCATGTATCCGTATATGTGTGTGGATGCATGTATCCGTATATGTGTGCATGTGTCCGTATATGTGTGTATGGATGCATGTATCCGTATATGTGTGCATGGATGCATGTATCCGTATATGTGTGTGTGGATGCATGTATCCGTATATGTGTGCATGTATCCGTATATATGATGTATCCGTATATGTGTGAATGGATGCATGTATCCGTATATGTGTATGGATGCATGGATGCATGTATCCGTATATGTGTGTATGGATGCATGTATATGTGTGTATGTATCCGTATATGTGTGTATGTATCCGTATATGTGTGCATGGATGCATGTATATGTGTGCATGTGTGGATGCATGTATCCATATATGTTTGCATGGATGCATGTATCCGTATATGTGTGTATGTATCCGTATACCTCCATGCACATGGATGCATGTATCCATGCACACACATATGGATGCATGTATGCACACATATATGTGTGCATGCATCCTACACATACGCATATGGATATGGCATACATGTATACAGGCTCTTCTACAATGGTCAGAGTGCCCAGATGCCAGAGTCATGTGTTGGTTATGGCATGTGTGGCACTCATCACCCAATGTGGCTCAACGGGCCTCACCCACAGCTAGAAGATGGAGTGGTCTCCCGGAAAGTCTGTGGTTCCACAGTGAATGACTGCTGTGGTTACACCTTTCATCCCATTCAAGTCAAAGCTTGTCCAGGAAATTATTATGTGTATGAGTTTCTTAAGCCAAAATACTGCGCAGCTTATTGTGCAGGTAAACGCATTTATGTTTATTTATGGACCCACTTTATATTAGGTGGCCTTAACTACTATGTATTAACATTTAAATTAATCATTTGATACAATTCACTTATTGCGTACATACATGTTTTTACATTGTACATACATTTAAAAAAAATGCCTGCATGTATTACATTTATAATTACACTGTTGACACTACCCTACTTACCCATACCATACCTTAAACTTACCCATACCACCACACCTGTCCATAACTTTACCCTTAATCTTACTCATACCACCACACCTGTCCCTAACCTTACCCTTAAACTTACTCATACCACCACACCTGTCCTAACTTTGCCCTTAAACTTACCCACACCACCACACCTGTCCCTAACCCTACCCTTAAACTTACTCATACCACCACACCTGTCCCTAACTTTACCCTTAAACTTACCCACACCACCACACCTGTCCCTAACACTACCCTTAAACTTACCCACACCACCACACCTGTCCCTAACTTTACCCTTAAACTTACCCACACCACCACACCTGTCCCTAACTTTACCCGTATCCCACCTCAATATCAGCAAAAGTGTTTTGCAATGCAATATGAACATAAGTACATTGTACTTGTTTTTTTATTATGTAAGTACATAGTAGTTAAGGACACCTAATATAAAGTGGGACCTTATTTATAATTATAAAAATAATTGACATTAATGTATAAATATTTCCTATTTTAGAAGTCTCAAACCCGACAACAATGTACACAACAACAGAGGGAATCCCAGTTACAGAAACCAGTGGTAAAGTATTTTAATAAGAGTTTAGAGTTTATGTCACTATATTGCACATATAGATTGAGATATAGCGCAGATAGATTGAGGTATAGCGCAGATAGAGTTGTCAAATATTAAATGTTTAGCTACTTATACTGAATCACTGTAAAAAACTAAAAGTGCTGCCTTGGAATTCACACTTGTCTTCAGTGAACATTAAAGTCCTCAGGAAACCAAAATTGACCATATTTACTTTGTTAGCACATATTAAAGGTCTTAGGGTGAACAATTCATCCGTGCAAGTTAATGCACAGAAAAAAATAGTTTGTTGCGGTAATCTTTAATCAAAATCTGAAAAGTATCTTCTGGTCTGGAAACGGCGTTCCTTCTCAGATGATGTCGGTTTGATGGCTTAGGTTTGAAAATGCGTAACCACTCCCCTCCGACTGTTAATCTGCTGAGCGAGAGATGGAGAGGAGGAGCACTGAAGTAAAACCCTGCCCTCTGTTCAATATTCCCTTTCACTTGGAAATATGTCACAGCACTGAAGAAAACTCACTTGCTACTTCCAGTTCACTGGGACTTTAAGCCCTGCCTTCTTTGATCTGATTGGCCATTATTTTGACACTGCAGAGCGCTGTTAGAACGCAGACCAGGCCTAAAAGCCTAAAACTGTCTGCCACCCTAACAACAAACAAAGCTGTGCATAATGGAGAGCAGCATTAAGAAATGTCAAATATTGAGGGGGACAGTTTGGACATTTCCAATTATTGGGGGGGACTTGCCTCCCTCCCAATGGCTATGGTGGTCACGGCCCTGCTTTAAATGTGTTCTTTTATGTTGTTTTTAAAATAATTTTTGGACTTTTTTGCATTTATTTACATCATGTACATTTTCCTAATATCAGATGTCCCAAACCTTAACTCAACACCAGTGCATCAGAAAAACTTAAAAACAAATGTTTTCATTACTAGAAATAAAATTAAGTGAAAGTATACTTTTTTTTTTTTACAAACGTTAATTCATTTCCGTGAGTTACCAATGCATGTTTTTTTCTTTTTTTCTAGCTAATCCCATTATTACACAAGGACTTAAATTAATTATCAAATGAATATAATTAGAATACGCAGTTTACATTTATTCCTGCTGTAAGTGATTGTAAAAGTAATGGCTAAATATGAGGTCACATTTAAACCCAGTTATTGTCATTAATCAATTAATCATTAATTAAATTAATTTGGTTCTCCTCTTAGGTGAAGGAGACCGCTGTTCTGAGCTCAACTGCACTGAGGATGAATGCTGTGAAGAGGAAAATGGTGTTTATGGCTGTTTCTGCAAGGACAACCATCACAGTTCTCAGCGTGACTTTGGTTGGACTAATTTCAAATATACACTGCTCGGCCAAAAAAAGTTGCTGTTTAGATTTAAATGGGCAAATGCTTAAGAGTCAATGATTGGATCATTATTGCAGTGATTATTATGTTTGTAGTATGTTGTTTGGCAACAGTTCTTCCAACCCTAATTGATGGCGTGTGTAGATTTTCGTTTCTTAAACAACCATGTCGGAAGACACATCATGGCCATATTCCAGGATGACAATGCCAAGATTCATCAGGCTCAAACTGTGAAAGAATGGTTGTGAGGGAGCATGAAGAATCATTTTCACACATGAATTGGCACCTCTGAGTCCAGATCTTAAATTCATTGAAAGTCTCTGGGATGTGCTGGAGGAGACTTTACAGAGTGCTGGACTCTTGCATTGGCAATACAAGATCTTGACCAAAAATGTATGCACCTCTTGATGGAAATGTTGTTTCCATACAAATGTGTCTTCCTGCATACAAGATTCCTGCAGTACATACAAGATCTTAACTAAAAATTGATGCACCTCTTCGTGGAAATGTTGTTTCCTACATACACATGTGTCTTCCTGACATTGTCATCCTGGAATATGGTCATGATGTGTCTCCCTACATGGTTGTTTAAGAAATGAAAAGCTACACATGCCATCAATTAGGGTTAGAAGAACTGTTGCCAAACATATAACATGCTAGAAACATAATAATCACTGCAGCGACAAACCAGCAACCTTTTTTTTTTTTTTTTTGGGCCGGGCAGTCGATGTTCATCATTGATTTTATATATATATATATATATATATATTTTTTTTTTTTTTTTTTTTTTTTTGATCATGCTGACATTCTCTTGACTTATTTCTCTCTCAGATTTCTCTGAAACCTGTGAAAGCAGCTCTGGCTTCATGTCTCTGTCTCGCTGTCAGCTCTTTGAGGCTGGTTTTCCTCCTGACATCTTACACCTCAATGATCCCAGCTGCAGAGGAACAGTTCGGAATGGCAGAGTGGAGTTCTATTTTGACAACAATGACCACATCTGTGGTACAAGTCTTATGGTAAGAATCACTGCATACATGCTAAATGGAATGAAATGCAACAAATCTTATTTTTAATATAAATTCTTAGCAATTATTTAAAGTACAAATATTCAAACAATATATCCCAACAGGCCAATGGCACCCACTTCATCTATGATAACTTTATTCTGGGGGATTCTGGATCTGAGGGTATCATCAGCAGGGGAAAAAATATACGGATCCATTTCAGCTGTGTGTACTCCCAAACCCAATCATTCTCCATGGACATCAACCCTCTGGAGAGGTGGGACTCACTTATTAAGAATTAATTCATTTTAAATACACGCATAACACCAAGAGTCTCTACATTGCTTTAAAATGTGTTGTTTATCTCAACAGCATTGTGCACACGATCCTTCCTGCTGGTCAAGGGACATATCAGATCAGGATGATTCCCTATCAGGATGCTGAATTCTCCCACCCCTTCCCTGGCAGTGTGAACGTGGAGCTGAACAAGCTTATTTTTGTGGAAGTTCGTGTTGATGGAGTTGACAGCCGTCAGTTTGCCTCAGTGATCGACACATGTTGGGCCACACCTGTGAATGATCCTCATTACTCTGTCCGCTGGGACCTCATCAATGACATGTAAGCCATGTGTAATTTTATTTATTGTACATGAATTCATTTGACAAAAGGGATATATATCTGCACATTAAGATTACAGCTCTATAAGGTTTATTAATAAAACAGTGCAGGTTTTGACCAGCCAGGTCTTCATTAGGCACAAACCTGATGAATGAGATGCAACTCTTTATGAATGAATACATGAACTTATATTTGGTTCAAAAAAAAAAAAAAAAAAAAAAAAAAAAAAGAGAAATTTTGAATTTGCTTTAGATTAAATTTTTTTTGCACAAATGTACCAAGTAGAGATAGAGCACCGATAGTAACTTGTTCTCCGCCAATACTGATTATTCAGAATGATATCTGCCCATATCTATACCGATATTTAGATATAATGCTGTATACAATACAGGGAACTCTCATTTGGTCCATTACTATAATTAGAGGTTAAAACCCAAACTATTATATTTAATCTCTATCTTCTTTCAGACGAACACAATCTGAGTTATATTAAAAAATCCTTGCTCTTCCCAGGTTTGTAATGGCATTGAATAGTGTCCGAGTTTTTGAAGCTCCAAAAAGTGCATCCATCATAAAAGTTATCCATACGACTCCAGTGGGTTAATAAACGGCCTCTTAAGCAAAGCGATGCCTTTTTTTGTAAGAAAATATCCATATTTAAAACTTTATGACGTAGGCGTAGTGTAAGAGCTTCTTAGAGCTTCAAAAACTCAGACACTATTCAATGCAACCAAAAACCTGGGAAGAACCAGGATATTATGTAACTATGATTGTATTCAGCTGAAAGAAGACACTGTAAATTATGGGATAGTTTTTAGTTTGGGTGAACTATTCCTTCATATGCTAGATGTTCTCGCCCCCACGGTCACTAGACAAAAGTACTATAAAACATAACCTTAGAAAAATACTTTGTATAATTTTAGTTTTTAGATTAGCTTGTTTTCTGTTAATGCAATAGTGAGTGACAACCGTCTGTGGACTCCAAGTGGCGAACATTATTGGCAGTTTCGTGTGAAGAACATACTTGATGCATCCTTTAAAATAAGCAGAATGAAGGACACAAAACAAAGGCTGCTTACCATTGATCCTTCCAATTGAGATGGCCTTTGGGGGTGCTTAATGACATGGCAGCCGAGGGATGCAGCCTTACTAGCATTCCATTTGAAAAGCGCCAAGAATTTGGCATAGGGAAAAACCATGGACCTGCAACCCTGGCTAGAATGACATGTGATTCATAGGGTCAAATAGAGCCTGCTTTAATGTCACTATTGTTTTTTTTAAATGTTAAAGCATTATTGATGTGTTCATTTTGACAGCCTTAAATTCAACACAAGGGCTATTTTTTATGAGCTGCAGTCTGACATGTTTTTCAGACTCTTTTGATTGACCGGTATAATCACCCTGATCATCGACTGTTTTTAAATAGTGAAAATAATTGCTTTTATCGACCGATACCTATTATTGGTACATTGGTGCATCCATAGTACCAAGGCACCCATCAATTCACTTTTTTTTCTTTTTTAAATTTGTTGATCATTATCATTCTCAATATGTCCAGGTGTCCCAGTCAAATGGACAAAGTGGAGCTTCTGCAGAGTGGCGTTTCCACATCCAGCCGTTTCTCCTTCAGCATGTTTATGTTCACTGCAAACTCCACAAAGATTTACTTGCACTGCACCATTCACCTTTGCCTTCAGACGGACAATCACTGCTCAATGGTGAGTGTACAAATCCTGCAACAACATAATGTTTCATAAATGGAGTTGTTGAAAAGGCACAGTATTTTCTGATTTGATGTTGATTGACAGTTTAGTTTTGGCCCGCCCGGAAGGCGGCGTTCAAGAGAAACACAACACACATGCCATATGTATGTGAGAGCATATATAATAAATGCTGTGGAGAACGCCCTGGTTTGTGCTCTGGTGCTCACAAAACAAAACAACACAGCCAGTAAGCCCCTTAAAGTCCCCATGAGATCAAAATTAAATTTTAGTATGAATATGTTAGCCTTACTGTTATCTATAATCTAGTGTGCTCCAACACAGTGACAGAATTGGCATTTATTACTTAGTCTCTCACTTAGTCTCAGATTTTCTGTCCAATCAAATGCTCTCTAGAATCTGAAGCATCCCGCCCCCTGCATTATAAACAGGTGCTGAAGCTGCGACTAAAATCGGTCACTTGTTCACACATTTACTATTTTTTGCTTAATTTAACAAAGGGAGGAAACCTGTTGTTAAAATGGATTAGAGATTAGGAGGAAGTTTGTGCTTTACTGAGCTTAATGGCTCTGGCCGAGCTGTGATATAAACTAAACGCTATTGGCTATTGGAGGGGAGCTGTTCGATATGTCCAACGCTATCTCACGACCAATTCGTATGTATTTTACAAGGTGGCTAATTTGTACGAATTTCTAAGACCTCACTCGTAAGGATGTGTATGTTTTGTCTAAACCCCAGTGATGGGTAGGTTTAGGGGCGGGGTTGGAGGGAGGTAATTTATACATATTCATATGAATTTGGCAACTCGTCAAATACATATGCTTTAGCAAAAATTTTACAAATTCATACGAGTGAGGTCGTACAAATTAGTACGAATTAGGCCTAGTCCACACATACACAGGTATTTTTATAACTAGACTTTTTCCTCCATTTAAAAAAAAAAAAACAATCCACACAAGCACGGTTTAAAAAAATCTCTGTCCACATATAAGTGCCTGATTTCCTCATGGGTCCCATCCATGGCACCGATGCACTGAGGGATGCCATGGGCTCGGTGAATCCCTTCTACAAGTTCCTTTACTTTGGACTCAGTGACATATACACAGGGGCAGGGCCCAAATGGACTGTAATAGCTTCACACCTTTGCCTTACTATTTTGTAGTATTGCATTCTGGCACCTCTGTTCTGCAATACAATGAGACAACTGCGCATGTATCTGTATACATGTGATAAGCGCTGTTAGCAGAGTTATTAAAAGATACGTCCGCCATTGCATAGACTCGACTCATGTAAACAAAAGAGATAGCGGCGCACAATCTGACGTCAAACTAAGGAGAGAACGGCGCACACTTTGACTTCACAAGCCGAAATCTCCGGTTTCACCATCTACACGGCAACGCTGCAACCGGAGTTTCTAAAAATCTTCACTCTGGCCGGAGTTTTCAAAGAAGTCCAGTTTCAGTAACCGGATTCTGCGTTTGCATGTGGACGAACAGCCAAACTGCGCAGAAAAAGCTGTGGTTTTGAAAATACTCGTGTTCGTGTGGACAGGGCCTTAGCCATCTCGTAAAATATGTACGAAGTGCCGTGAGATCGGGCAGATACGTCCCGCCCTGTCGTCAGTGGAAATTACGTCAACATACTGAATAATGCTGCGCTTTTCAAGACACTTTAGTGGGCCTTTAAAACGAATTAACAGGAGTTCACATACACTTGCCGGATTGTTGTTGTTTGTGCACAAGAAGATGAGGAAGATGAATTACTAGATGACATAAATTGACATCAGCCTAAATGTTCTGTCTTTGTTACTTTTAGCACTGTGACTCTGAACAAGGTGTGAGAGAGGGCAGATCTGTGGTTATCCATGACAGTACTTACATATCCATAGGTCCATTGATGTGGTCTAAAAATGACAAAGGTGATTTATGGAATAAAAAATTAAAAAAAGACTAATTTCAATTGTTCATGCATATCTGACATTTCAATTGATCACAAATCACACGCTACTTTAAACTGACTCTTCATAGGTGAACAGCTCCCAGACCAAGTGCAGGTGTCCAGGGCTCCAAGTCTGTGTGCTTTGATGACTTTACTCATTTCTATGATGAGTGTCCTCGTATCCTTTTAGAACATTTCCACTAAGAATCATTTTAGGATTCTCCTTGTAATCCTTTTCTTTGATTTAATGTTTTGTAATCTCTTTTTGGTGAACATACTGATTTTACTGTATGTTATTAAATCTCCTTATGTTAAAAATACTATTTTGCAGACATTGTTGAACTGATTTGAATAAATGCAACTAGCCTCTTTACTCATATGGGATGGAATATTCAAAATAAAATGTTATAGCAACAATAAGCAAACTGATTTCTGTTTGTTTTTAGAGATTTACATTCAAAATGTGTTTTCATTCATGAGCCAATACTAAGTATATCTATTGATTCAGGCCATATCTCGTGTTTCAAACATTAAAAATGCATGTGTCATTTACTGTGAATAACTCTTCTTGACCAGCCATGGCTGTGTTTCACAAAAGCATTGTAAGTCTAAGTAAATCATAGAAACTTATGATGCTTTTGAGAAACGCTGCCCATGCCATTTAGAAAATATGAAAAAAAATGTATTGTTTTGCTGCATTTCGGAACAATTTTGTCCAGAAGCCAGGTTATTTCTGGAACCAAAACGTCATCCTGCATTCCACACTCTAAATAGTAAAACAAGAATGGTCAGGTTTCTACTCATTCATTATTGGGTTGAGTGGAAGCTTTAAGATGGTCCTTCATCACAATTGCAAGAACACAAAACAATAATCAACATGCATAACATAATTAAGCAAAGTCATTTAGCTTCAAAGTCAAGTCTGAAGGGCATTTCTTGCTGTCATTAAAGCACCAACAGAATGTGCCCGGTCCACATACTGCTGTTGCACACATTTCTGTTAAGAGGTTTGAGTTCATTCTATGAACAAGAGTGAAATCTGGGCCTTAGTGGATTTAGTGTACTATAACCTTCAGGTTATCATTCAGACATTTTGCCTGTGGATCTGGTAAACCAAACAAACAATGCACTTACAATAAGATGATGATGACGATGATGATAATAATAATAATAATAATAATAATAATAATAATAATAATAAAAACACAATAAAAACAAAATGTAATTATAATGACCAGGAACAATTTAGTTTTATTTTGTGTCACACAGAATATTATAAAACTGGAAAATTATTCAGTCCGTCAGTAAACATTATACAGTATTTCTTTCTAAATAGCAGATGCATGGTATGGGAATTCTGTCATGTTGCATGAAAGGAAAAGGACAAACTGGTTTGATCATTTCAAGTTATGTTAAAACTGTATCTCGTATATAGTTGCTTCTATTAATTTAATATGACTTGACATTTTTTTATGACAAACTTATTTTGTGATATTTTGTGATTTTGTATAAACTTGGTTATTACTCTGCCATCCGTCTCTACTGATTCCAATAACATTATCAAAATCACAAAACAATTTTGTAATGTGATTTTAGAATAGTTTCCATCTATGTTTGCGAAACACTCAAGTTAATGCGCATTACATCGCTCCAGGAACAGGGAAAAATAAATAAAATAATAATAATTTGGTTTCACTTTATTTTGATGGTCCCTTTAACATATTCTGTTGACTATAAGTAGCGTTGCACCTACATGTCCACTAAGTATCATTAGAGTGTTAGTAGAGTTTTAGTAGACTGGTAGGGTTAGGATTAGAATAAGCTGACATGTAGTTGCAAAGTTACTTATAGTCAGTAGAATGTCTATTGGAGGACCAACACAATAAAGAGAGCAGATATTAAGCAGACAGTCTACTAATACTCCAATGAGAGTTAGTTGACATAGTTACAAAGTTATTTAAATTCAAAAGAATGTTCAAAAGGCACCATCAAAATAAAGTGTTACCAATAATTTCATGAGATAATGTTTGGAATTTGTGGCATGCATAAATCTCATGCTTCTTGAAAATCCCGAAACATGTTAGTCCTGTTTCTTCCAAATATTACTGAAGGTAACTCTTTCACAGATTTATCAGGAGGATAAGCTATATCTCTTATTAATTCTTCTCTAGTTGTTTTTTAGAACTCTTTTTAGAATTCAGGTTTAGAACTAAAATTGTCAGGTACTAAAAATAGAATTTAAAAAAATCGAATTAATTAAACGGATTAATAAATGATTTTTGAACTTTTCAGCAGGAGTAGGCAAGTGTTCCACCTTGTGGTTTCTTTGAATAAATGCAGTCATGCTTATGCATAAGGTGCTGCTTTATGAATCACACAGTTGCTTGACAGTAAAGACATTATGCACGAATGCGAAAATGATCTTTCTTTAAATTATATTATAATTTAAAATCCTTCCCACCGTAAACCTAAATAGACTGTAGAGCCCATTGGTGTAAAGTAGTTGATTTATTTATCAAATACCTTTAAAACATTTGACTGTTTCTAACTCTTGAGCTTTGGTGGCATTATCCTGGCTGAGACCCTTAGTCTCAAGGTGAGGTATAATACCTTCGGTGTTTCCAGTAGTGATTAATATTCAGTTTTTAACAATCACAGATGACGGAAAATTGTCATGCATGCTCATTTTGTTTATTTCTTTAATGCTCACTGTGTCATGTCCTGCCCCGCAGATATTTGGCCTCCAGAACAAGTAAAGGTGTGGATCTTTTTCCATGAATTGTTTCTGTAAGGACAGATGGACTGGCATGATAGTCCCCAATATAGCGTCATCTTTAAACTGCATTCTGAACAATGAACATTAGATGGCACTGCATGCAAACACTTGTGTGCTGAGTCTCCAGTCACTTGGAGGCAGGGTATTACATTTATATCAGCATAATTTTCTCAGTTCTCTGCAGAACAGACATTTGTATCTTAATGGTGCAGTGTGTAACTGTGTGTGTGTGTGTCTCTGGCGCTGAAAGAATCATGTTTGTCTAACATGATCGATATGCATCTCACCTCGTCAAGCTGGGGATGAAATTGAAATTGATTTGTGAACAGTGTTATTCAAAAGATCCACCCTGTGTTGCAGCTCCTTTGTCTGCAATGACACAAGTCTGGGGATATAAAAGGGTCATGATGATTTCTCTGAGACTTCACTTCCTTGATGTTTCAAGGTTTGTTGTACTCTAACATTATCATCAAACCGCACCTTCTCTTGCATACATTTTTCAACAGCAGATATTATTCCATTTGTGGTTCCATTACTTTGAGTAATGCATCCTAATTAGCTAACTATAAAGATGAAACACTTTCATTTATTATGCATTATGATTTTTGCATTTTTAAAATGTGAGGTGCACCTCACTCCATTAAGGAAAATGAGAGCCCATGTTGTTCTTTTGACACAGAATCACATGTAATATGATGCCAACAAGCCCAGCATTTGCTCTCTGGTACAGTGCCTGGCACACCGATGCCCAAACGCTCGCCAAGGCTTTCAGATAGCATATAATTACATTCATGCATCCCGTATCCTCCTCATATGAATGTGTTAACATTGTCAGTGCTGTAAAGGAATACTGAATACAGACCACAAAAGGAGATGTTGGGCAGGATGTTCATGCTGCTCTTTTTTCCATACATTGAAAGTGAATAATACAATATCATCGACTATATTTCCTCATGAGCCATACTGTATGTTAGCTTTTTGTAAAAAAACAACAACAAACAAAACCCCTGATACTTAAACTGTTGTTTACTGTTTTCTCTTGCACTCTTAAAGGCAAAGTGTTCTTCAAAAAGTAGTGCTCTTAAAGGAATAGTTCACCCAAAAATATAAATTGTCATCAGTTACTCACCCCGAGGTTGAAGAATGTTGGTAACCAAACAGTTGATGGGCCCTATTGAAAAAATGAGTGCTGTCAACATTAACGGGTTAACGCATGCACTTACTTTTTTTAGTTAAATGTAGGGATGTTAACGATTAATCGATTAATTGTCGACAATATATTTAATCGATAGAACTTATCGATTATCGATTGAGCAGGGTCATGCGTGTGCGTGCTGCTTTTTTGGTAAAGCATGCCGGTGCTCTTCAGCTTCAGCGCATGCAGCTCAAAAAGTAATGCACAACTAATAATGACTATGATTGGGACTGTCATTTTACATAACATCAGTGCAATATTGTAATAAAACATTGTGATTTTTTTTTGGGATTGCTCCAGGAAGAGCACGTAACTTCAAGTTCACATTCGGTCATTCTGTGCAGATGTAATTTGTAATATTATGTTAATTTTGTATATATCTGATTAATCTCATATAGGATGCGTTTCTTTGAGTTAAATAACGTGCGAGCAAAGAGCTTCAGTGTACCGGTGTTCATTCAGCGCACAGCTCAAACCACAACGCACAATTAATAACTATGATTGTGACTGTCATATTACATAAGATTAATGAGAACACTACTTTAATAAACGGTTGTGAATTCTTTGGGTTTAGTTTCCGTGTTCAGCGCATTGTTCCAGGAAGAGCGTGTTCATTCTGAATAACAGCTCTGAGGTGGCGTTGGTGACACGTTGTATTAGAGGTTATATTTGATTATTAAATAAGTAATTTAATTAAATGATCAATCACATTGACATACCAGCCCTTTATTTAGATTAAAACCCATTCTCATTCATCTGGTGAGGAACATGACGTTTTGAGCAGCATTTGCACACCCTGTCATGCGGTTGATATAATCCACTGATGTAGACACGTATTACAGTATTAAGGCTAACGATTAATCGATTAATTGATCGTTAATTTAAACGATCATGGAAATTTGTGTAAATTGACATCCCTAGTTAAATGTGTTCACAGCATCTGTTTTTTCTGTCGTCTTTTGGCTGCACTATAGTATATTATGGAAGCTTGTTTCCACCACAGAATAAAACATTTTAAAAGATAATTGCGACTTTTTATCTCACAATTGTAAGTTTACATCTTGCATTTTTTTTCTTCTTCTCAGAATTGTGAATTGCAAGTTAATCGCAATTGCAAGTTAAGTCAGAATTGCGTGATATAAACTTGCAATATAATCATATAATATTATTAATGCATATAATCACGCAATTCTGAATTGTGAGATAAAAAGTCACAATTACCTTTTATTTTTTATTCTGTGGCGGAAACAAGCTTCCATAGTATATGATCATGCTATCATTCATTCAAGTGCTTTTAAACCATTTAAGTTGTCTGGCTATCACCAGACCAAGCTCAATTTAAGACTGAACATTGTTCTGGGGAGTCTGCTCTGTATTTTCTACTGCACAAGAGGCGTGATCAACGGGCATAATTCAAATGACTCTGTACGCAGCTGGATAGTCCTTCAACCAATCAGACCACAAAAGGCAACGACCCATCGCTTCTCTATCAGCCATCATGTTAAACCCGCCAATAGCGTGCCAGGTGGATAAGCCAGTCTGTGATTGGTTCCCGCAAAAGTGTAACAGAAGCAGTAGAAATGAATGTACAGGTTTCCAGACTGAACTGCAGGGCGAAATCAAATTGCCGGCAGATCAGGATGGGTTTACCCAGACTACTATTCAAGCACAATAAGATGCAAAAAAAATTAAAAAAATAATCTGTTCTGGCATGAAGACAGCACACAAAAACACACAAAATTATGTTTTTTCCATGTATGGAAATGGAAAATCAATTATGAGGATAAGGACAGTCTTAAATGAGTTAAAAAGTGTTAAATGAATGCAAAGAGTTAAAATAGGATGCGTGTCAGATCCGGGTCACGCTCCCCAGGTCTTAAAGTGACAGCAGCCTAATTATCCTTCTGCTGTCTGTGATTAATGTTACTCAAAGAACAAAAGACAAAGAGAAAATCACTCCTGCTCTTGACTGGTTAATGGTTGTAGCTTTAATAAGGATTCATCTATATTTAATTTATAATGTATGCAGTGAAGACTGTGAAGTGTTTGATAACTTTATTCATTTTTTCCCTACCTGTTAGACCAGCCTGAAAATCATAAAGCACTGGTTTCAAGGTTACATGGGTCAAAAACTATAACTTTTTTGTGCATTTTAGCAGGTGCAGGTAATAATCTGAACTGTTCCGTCTGGGGGAAAAAAAACTTGCAATGGGTTTATGTGAAGATAAGCCTATTAAATGTTAAAATCGTTAGCTTTCAATTATACCGTAATGCTGAATGTCTATAATTAAAGGATAAATCCATGTAATAGAGACATTAGTATTGGTGTCAATACTGGCCTTCATTCAAAGTGCTTCAGTAAAAAGATTCCATTAAACAGATATTTAAAATATATGTCTTTATGTTGTTGCTTCTACATTATTTTGGAGATTAAATGTATTACAACATAAATATATATTAAAAACTTTAATGTGCGATTTAGGGCTGCAACAACTAATCGATAATAAAATCACCGATAACGATTCTCATTAATCGATTAGTCGGGTCTGCTCTCTGTGCGCGCCAAATGACAGCACTGAGTAATGCATTTTTGACAAAATGTGCATCTAGAAATAGTGGAGTGGAAACAGAGCGAGCTGATGCAGGAAAGGCGCATGATCCAAGCGTCCAAAACGTGAGAACTGTTTATTTTCAGCTTCAAGCGAATGCATTAGCGTTTGCATTAGCTGTCATGCGCTTTGACAGATGTGTGTGCGTCCTCAGCGCAAAACGTTCAGTTTACAGGTTATATCCACTGATCTATACAGAGAACAGTAGTTATATCCTCATCTGTAAATGTTACTAATTCACGTGAGTATTTCCATTTTGCATTAAAGCGCGTCCTGACAGTCTGCGCCAAAACTTCACTGAACGAGCGGCATGCGCGTCAAACAGACACAACGCAGTCGAGAGAGACGATTAATATTCAGCGCAAAAACATTAATTTAGCTGAATTATCTGCTGTTGGACGCTAAATTTATGTTTAAAAGTCGACATGTAATTCAAGTATTTTATTAGAGTAGTAACTGTAAAGGGATAACAGCGTGTGATTGAATATACATGTAAGACGTTTAACAGGTACTAAGAGTAACGGTACTGTGTCCATAGAGAGAGAGAGAGAGAGAGAGAGAGAGAGAGAGAGAGAGAGAGTGAGAGTGTGTGTGTGTGTGTGTGTGTGTGTGTGTGTGTGTGTGTGTGTGCGTGCTCCTGCAGATTCCTCTTATCTGGTAACACTAAATTTGTGTTTTTGTTTTTCTCTAATATCATGTTAATGTAGAGATTTAAACTCCTTTTGCTTAGTAACTTTTTTTTTGTTGCACATAATGTAGGCTAATACACTTATGGAAATGAACCATGGTTCTATTAGATCGTAAAACCATGTTTTTATTATAATAAAACCATGCTTTTGCTGTATTGATTACCATTTGTATAACCACACAAAGTTAAACTATGGATTTGAAGCAAAACTATGGTTAATTTGTGGTTACCATTGAATAACTGCAATAACCCTGATATTTATTTATTATTATTGTTTGTTTTGTTCAGTGTAAAACCATGGCTAATTTATGTAAAGGTAATATTCACTATGTGTGTGTTCATAGCACTCAGCGGACACGTTTGTTTGAAGGACAGCATTGGACAGGATGTGGAATAGTGTGTTTCATCAAAAGATTTTTTCGACTGCCCTTTATCCAATTAATCGGAAAAACAATCGGCCAACTAATCGATTACCAAAATAATCGTTAGTTGCAGCCTTAGTGCGATTAAAGGTTAAGGTGCGATGTAATTGTGATTAATTATAGAAAAATGTGCGGGTTTTTTTTATCATTTGACAGCACTAAAGAAAACTATGGAAGTCAATGGGGTGAGGCTTCAGGGTGAGTTAAAGATTTTTGGGTGAACTATCCCTTTAAGTGCACTACTTTTTGAGGAGCGCTTTGCCTTTTAAGAGTTGCTTTAGTTTTTAGTTAATTTAACAGTTTTCAGCCATAACATGAAAATAATTATTGATTTACTGGTATTGGTCAGAATTGGTCAGTGCATGCTTACTTTCTATAAAGCACAAGAGATGTATGAACTACTTTTATGGTGCTATTTGTAATTTTTGGAGCCTGATTCACTTTCAATGCATGCATGGGAAAAGAGTGGCTCCAGGATTCTGCCTAACATCTAATGGGTAAATAGTGAGTAAATGATGGCAGAATTTTCTTTTCTCAGTGAACTATCCCATACATATTCCATATTAAATGCATATATATGCAGCTTGACTGGGTTTGCCAAAGCCTGAACTGGGTGAATTATTATTTAAAGGCCAGAGAGATGAACTAATCAAACAGAGGACAAGGGCCATTACCCAGCCACGAGAGAGAAAAAGAGAGGGGGAGAGAAAGATTAATAACAAGCGTCTGTGATTCTACAAAAGCCTGTTTGTCTGCAACTCATTGAAGCTTAAGAGATTTTAACATATGATGTTACCGAGTTGTTAACACGGTTAGCGAACACACCAAAAAGTTCAGCTCTGAGTTCAGTTTTCCTTTTTGTTGTTCACTTCAAGTATTCAGCCAGGAATCAGAGATGATAGAACTGTGAAACAGTATCATCATACATGATATCCATTCAGAACATACGAAGAAACCGATTTATGAATGATAATTAAATGTTCTGTGGAAGAACGAGCGGGAGAAGTCATCATGTCACATATGTACACACACACACGCTCACAGACATTTGCTGATTACTTTTGGCCCGGCCATTCATTCATGTGTCTATGTGGATTTTCTGTCTGCATTTTCGCCATAATGAAATGCTGACTTTGTGGCATGTTTGATTTAAATGATTGTGGCATACATTGATATCATTGGCTCAGAAATGTAATCTACGCAGAACTCATTAAAATAGCAAAAACTAATATCATGGATACCAATAGGACATTACCTGTACCTGTCTCCTCCGGAGAGCAGAATTATCTAGGAAACAGTGTCGTAAACAGGAATCCAAGTTAATGATGCTTTAATGATTCATGAAATAATGGCCTGCGCTGCTGTATTTAACCACCCCAGTGAAGATACAACCATTTTTGAATGAACTGTCTCTGAATCTATTGTTTGGCAGTGATTCATAGACACAATAAGGGACATTTCTCTGAGGAGGCAACTACTCGAATGTATATGATGTCTCTGATCATGTATGGGGACAATACAGTACATACATTTCTGAGACTGTATAGTTGCATGTATGAAAATAGAGCACTTGTTCATGTCATTAGTGCAATTTATATACAACATTTTCCCTAGAACTGTTACTGGCATTAAAACTTGATGACAACATGGAATGACATGGATTTACATCTTGGCAGTAAAGTATTTACAATTAAGATACACATGATTTTACTGTATTATTATTATTATTATTATTATTATTATTATGTACATAGGCCTACTTGATGACACTTTATGACTTTTAATAAAATGCATGGGTAAAACATTACAATAAGGTTGAAATCCGAATGCATTAGCCATCATGACAACAAATAATGTGATCATAATACCATATAAAATATAATAAACAACATATAAATATTGGCCTACTATTATTTATTGTTAAGTCATGTTTGTTTGTAGCTTTGTACAGTATTACAAACCCGATTCCAAAAAAGTTGGGACACTATACAAATTATGAATAAAAAAGGAATGCAATAATTTACAAATCTCATGAACTTATATTTTATTCACAATAGAATACAGATAACATATCAAATGTTGAAAGTGAGACATTTTGAAATGTCATACCAAATATTGGCTCATTTTGGATTTCATGAGAGCTACACATTCCAAAAAAGTTGGGACAGGTAGCAATAAGAGGCCGGAAAAGTTAAATGTACATATAAGGAACAGCTGGAGGACCAATTTGCAACTTATCAGGTCAATTGGCAACATGATTGGGTATAAAAAGAGCCTCTCAGAGTGGCAGTGTCTCTCAGAAGTAAAGATGGGCATAGGATCACCAATTCCCCAATGCTGCGCCAAAAATAGTGGAGCAATATCAGAAAGGAGTTTCTCAGAGAAAAATTGCAAAGAGTTTGAAGTTCTCATCATCTACAGTGCATAATATCATCCAAAGATTCAGAGAATCTGGAACAATCTCTGTGCGTAAGGGTCAAGGCCGGAAAACCATACTGGATGCCCGTGATCTTCGGGCCCTTAGACGGCACTGCATCACATACAGGAATGCTACTGTAATGGAAATCACAACATGGGCTCAGGAATACTTCCAGAAAACATTGTCGGTGAACACAATCCACCGTGCCATTCGCCGTTGCCGGCTAAAACTCTATAGGTCAAAAAAGAAGCCATATCTAAACATGATCCAGAAGCGCAGGCGTTTTCTCTGGGCCAAGGCTCATTTAAAATGGACTGTGGCAAAGTGGACAGACGAATCAAAATATAAAGTTCTTTTTGAAAAACTGGGACGCCATGTCATCCGGACTAAAGAGGACAAGGACAACCCAAGTTGTTCTCAGCGCTCAGTTCAGAAGCCTGCATCTCTGATGGGATGGGGTTCATGAGTGCGTGTGGCATGGGCAGCTTACACATCTGGAAAGGCACCATCAATGCTGAAAGGTATATCCAAGTTCTAGAACAACATATGCTCCCATCCAGACGTCATCTCTTTCAGGGAAAACCTTGCATTTTCCAACATGACAATGCCAGACCACATACTGCATCAATTACAACATCATGGCTGCGTAGAAGAAGGATCCGGGTACTCTGTGTGAAAAAAACAAAACAAAAAAAAAACCTATATAAAAGGAGTTTTTATGCTCAAAAAGCCTGCATTTACATGATCAAAAATACAGTAAAACAGTATTATTGTGAAATAGTATAGTTTATTTTTTATTGTAATATATTTTACAATGTGATTGCTGGTGCTCAAGAAATGTATCATTATCAATGTTAAAAATAGTTGTGCTGTTTAATATTTTTGTGGAAAATGTGATGCATTTTTAAATAGAGTAAAGAACAAATTGTACTGACCTCAATCCTTTAAAGGGATAGTTCACTCAAAAATGAAAATTATCCCATAATTTACTCACCCTCAAGCCATCCTAGGTGTATATGACATTCTTCTTTCAGACGAATACAATCAGAGTTACATTATATGTCCTGGCTAATCTAAGCTTTATAATGGCAGTGAATGGCAGCCCAAAATTAGAAGCTCAAAAAAGTGCATCCATCCATTATAAAAGTAATCCACACGGCTCCGGGGAGTTAATAAAGGCGAATCTATGTTGAATCGAATGAAGCGAATCAATGAGTTTGTGTAAGAGAAATATCCATATTTAAAACTTTATCAAGTAAAATATCTCACAGCCTCCACCAGACCGCCTTCCATATTCAACTTAAAGGGTCATGAAACCCCCTGTTTCAGCAGCCGTCAGTTCTCACCACAGTTGTGAAAATTTTTATAAAAGTGGGCGTGGTTTAGCGGCGGAGTGGAGGGGCCGAGGGGAGACTGACAGCACATCAACGGCTTCTGATTCAGACAATTTTATTCTGCTCTTATTAAAAGCATCAAAGCTTCCCACAAATGCATTCTGCAAATGACCATTAAGTTACACGCAACACAATATATACATGGATTTGTAAGCTCACCGTTACACAAATACATATATCCTGTGACAGCTATAATTCAATGCACAATTAAATGCACAGCCATTCGCAATTTGTTCTCTGCATCGAAAATATATATGAACACGCTGTTGCATAACTTTTCAGGCTTATTTTGTGGAGTTATATACTTAAATGGCCGTAAAGAGTGTTTACACTCACAGTGTGGATGAATCGCGTTTGTGTGAAGACTCAGGATCTATTGAAGAGAACACAGGCAATGCAGACACTCATACAAAGCGGGAAAAAACACTTGTTTTTGATCCATTAATGCATCTATCACTTAATGTATGCGATCTCACTGTTTGAAGCGCCAGTCAGAGGAAAATGCCTATCAACGCGTGCTGTCATGAATTAAGCAACGCGTCCTCTCATAGGATAAAGACATGCAGTCTCATGAATAATTATGAGACACCGATGAGTTATTGGCGTACTATAGTACGAGAAAGCATCACAAACTATGACGTTGACACTACGTCCAACGTCATTATTGCGCCAGTAAAGCTTTTTCACATTTCTTCTAATTTTGGGCTGCCATTCACTGCCATTATAAAGCTTGGATTAGCCAGGACATTTTTTAATATAACTCTGATTGTATTCGTCTGAAAGAAGAATGTCATATACAACTAGGATGGCTTGAGGGTGAGTAAATTATGGGGTAATTTTCATTTTGTGTGATAGTGTATTACATTAACTAATGAAAATGTATGTACCTGAATATACACATTAACCCAGAATAATAAATTATGCAAAAATATTGTTCATTTTTAGTTTTCATATGCACAAACAACTTGAACCTTATTGTAAGGTGTTACCACAGTATGGTATAAACATACAAATATAAAACCTTATTGGTTGCTTGTTAAGATGGTAAGTTAAACTGTATTTCAAATGCCCAGAAACCATGCAGTTTCAGTCCTAATGCTCCAATGTGCAGTTCTCAGTGTCTGTTTTGATGAATGACGTCCTGATACACTCACAGTCGCATGTGTGCTCATCGACGCTCACTTGTCTTTGTGCGACAGAAAAGTTGTCATTCACCATCAGCTGTCTCTTTTCCAGCTTACAGAACATAGGTGAAGTTCTCTTCTGCGCCTCCATCTCTTGCACTCCATCTCTTTCTGATGTGACACGGCTGACTAGCCTGACTCTCCCATTAAGGCTGCACATATACCCTGCTCTTCACTGGCAGTCGTACTTCTTTTCTGCTCCCTCTCATCCTCCTCCTCTTTCGTGTTTTCTTTGCATTGTGTCATAAACTGACGGCTACTGGTTTTTGTTCTGTCTGTTCTGACAATTGAAGCAAGCAAGAAGACATGCAAGGCAAGAGTGGGCACGCATATGTCAGACTATGCTCCTCTTATTGTTGAGAGGCAACGGTTTATGAAAATACAAAGAGCATAGCATATTGTCATTACTTCCTCTATAGGCATTCATTTACGTAAAAATCCATAAAGATGCTCTTGCTTTATATCAAATACAAACATTTGTCATAGATGACCATGACGGAAATTGATTCATCACCCCATTCTTATAATAGCTGTGCTTTATTTAGCTCTGAGTTTAATTACACCGTTCCTTAGTGAATGAGGTGTTGTGATTCTGGTAGTTTAACAGAGGGAATTGTCGGCTTCAGAGCAAT